>VXAY01006917.1:224055-349414 GCA_013399855.1 Oxyruncus cristatus | reverse complement strand
AAAAAAAAAAGAAAAAACAAACCCAAAAACCACCCCAACTATAAATCCTGATAGTGAAACATTAAGAATACTTGCAAAATTCTTACATTTTCTCTGTCTACACTGCTAATGGAATCATGTGTGGATGGATAGCGTACCTTTTGTCAGGAAGTTAGGAAAGGTGTTACGGCCCGTTTTGTTAGTGCTGACACATCCCTTGACCTTTTGCATGTACCACCACCTCCATCATCATTGGTTGTGTACTTGGACAGTGCACCATGACTGCCACATGACCGTAGGGCACATGAAATATGGATTTGAGGATACTAAGGAGGGACTGTGTTATGATCACTTCATACTTCAACTTTGAATCACAACACATAGATATTGAACTCTGTAACATATCTTGAAGACTTGGACAGAGTTAGGGTAGAAAGGAATGTGATTTTTCTTGTCCATGTTCTCACTTCCCATAACCAGAAGTTTTGCATAGGTCCCTCGTTTGGGATGGTAGAGGTGATGGGATAGTGCTGACAAGGCAGGAATCTAGAACAAACTCCTGATCACCTGATTTCATTTCAGATGTCATTATAAATTCCTTACATTTTTATTCACTGGGCTAAGGCAACAGCTTTTCCTGTTGCTTCCTATGTGGTCTTGACTTATGTGACTAAACAGGCTGTAAAGCTGGCAACTGTGAGAATAATCTTTCCATTAAATTGATGGTCCTTTTTAATGTAGTCAGTTTTCTTTTAACAGTAGATGGTATAGCAGTGCAATGGAAAGCAAATTATTTTTTCTTCTTAGTTTAATCTTCTTAGGGAAAGCAGTAATCCTCTGCTAATTTCCTCCATCAGAGCAAGCATATGTCTCAATCACATTTGTAGCTGGAGCAGAACAGCACTCAGCATTCAAATTATGCTAATAACCATTTAGATTACTTCTTCTTTGGCATTTATTCATATTGGGGTTCCACCAAGTAAGTCTTTCCACTGTATGAATTTATGTGTTTAATCCACGTTATTTTCATTAATATCTCTGCAAGCTTTGGCATGCAGCTGTGTGGCTCCTTGCCTTCTTGTCAGGTAAATGTGAAGCAATGGTGTGGTCCTACCTCAATGCACCTGAATCCTGAACCCTTGCTTCTTAGTCTTTTCTACTTTGGCCCCTGGCAGACAGGTGTGAGAGGGACTGCCAAGGGTCACCTCAAGCAGGGAGCATGTGCAATTCAAAATGTTGTACAGGTAGAAGAGTTTCAAGTCATACGGTTATGGCAATCGTGTTATGCCATCCAACTGTTAAAATAATACTGAAGATGGAGTGCACTATGTACATAAATGCATATAGAAAGCCAGAAGAAACTGGCTATCTGTGGTCTATGGTATTGATTCCCATACATTCTGAATACTAGCTTTGGAGCATCATGCTCTCAGACAATACAAACTTCTACAATTTAATTCGCTCTGTGTCTGTACTGAAAATTTATCTGTTCTCCCTGTTTTCTTATTGTACCAAAGTACAAACACTAGTGCATGCAAGTAAATATAATAAAATATGTTAAGAGTGATAAGGCTAAGTCAATAGGATCGTCACTCGTGTTGATATACCTTTTCCTTTCTTGTCAACTTTCCCCTCTGAACAATTCCTGATGTATTTGTTTTGCTGCTGATAAGCACAGCTGAATAGTATCTGTGAGAGTGAAACTAAACACAAATTTCTCTGCAGCATCTCCTTAAGAGTGCAGATGAACAGATATCAGTCATTTGTAATTATGTTCTTTGGGTGAAAGATTTCCTTTTGCATCAAGGTACACATGAATTCCTTAATTCATATATGATGATTGTAAAGAACAGTTGTCATAATTCAGATATTTTATTTTTTAGAAATTGATGGATACCTGAGTGTTTTATGCAACTGTGTACACATTAGAAAGGGATGACTGGAATTCAGGGAGGATTTTCCTTTACTCAGACTAGGCTTCCAAAAGGCACACCGAAGCCAGTTACAAGCTCTCTCTGGAGTCAAAAGTTCCACAGTGCAGATCTATGCTTAGAGCTAAATTAGGTCTATATTTGTCCACGTTACTTCAGGCCTTTAGCATTTATGGTTTACAAAAGAAATGGGGTATCTTTGATCAGAAGCTGTAAATTAGCTCTGACCAGAGAAAAACATACAATAATGATTATCACCACACAAGTTAATAGGAGACTTTCTTGTGAAAGCAAGAAAAGAATAAGTCTTTACAAGTACATTTTTCTACTTCTGTTTACTCTTTATTACCCTTTTTTTTATTTTTGTCAGAATCTACAATCTGAAATCTTAGGTGAAATGTGGGCTTTTTTTTTTCATGCTTAGATTTGAAGTTAACTGAAACAGTTTAAAATAGTTGGGTTGCTATTCTGCAAATAGCTCAGCCTTCTGTTTGCCACTTATTATTCAACTTCACCACATAATATTCAAAGTCAAATCTTCAGGAATGTTAGGAAATATCTTCTTAATTGTGCTATGAAGAAAGCATTTGATATACTTTGGTGTTAGTGTGGCTAAGCTGTGAAACCATTGTGTATTTCCTACCATTGGAGCAAACCTTCCTCTAAGACCCAGGATCAACAAAACACTTAAGCAGCTGCTTATGAGATGGAAACCCATCCCAAGGCAATTTTTTAAATACCACTTTTAATCATCTTCTCTGGGACTCCCCTTTACTGTTTCATTTAGGATGCTTGGAAATGAAGGAAACAGAGAAAACTTTGTGGCACTGTTTTTCGGGGATGGAAAAAATCCCTGAGGAGAAGCACAACAACAGTTTTCAGCCTTATTCCAGTACTGTTTTCCAGTACAGGTTTTAGATAAATGGATGTTGAAATACAGAGATAATTTACAATATCAATTACTCTGTTAATTTCATTATTTTTTCCAAATGTGCCACTGAGGCAGACCCCTAATAGTTTCATCAATGGTGTTCTCTGTCTCTCAGTCACGAACCTAATTCTTCAAAAATTTGTTTTTACAATTGAGGAATTTGGATGAGGGATGCATTGTCAGGACTGATTTACATTTCTTTGGTATTGATTTCGAGTGTTAGATATGCATCAGAAGTCATCTTTCTCTTTTACTTTCATAGCACACAAGGAAGGAATCACCTTCTTGAGTGTTAACAAATCATATCCACTATTTTTATTAATGTCATTATCAAGGTAATGGGAGGTTCTGTCTAATGGGAGGGGCAGTGAGAGCTGATCCTGGTTCTTTTAAGATATACTGGCAAGAAGTGGCTAAGGAAGCAAATTAGAGAAACAGCTTTTCTAAAATCACAAGTAACTGCCAGAATTCAGGTGCCTGACTCATACATAGTGTCTTCTCAGGGCACCATTTATTTCAGACAGACTGTGTATTTGCATCTGCATACATACTCTATGCTAATGTGCAATCCTGTTCTTACAAATTGTTCTCTTTCTGAATATTATAAGGATTATCACATCCTTAAGAGGATGACTGAAATACCCAATGATCTGTTAGGGGGTGCCAATTAAAGTTTTAATGCTGTAACAGCTGTTGTCTCCTTGTAAATGATTTCTCCTAATTTTGGGATTTTCTGTTAGCACATAAAATGCTTTGTTAATAAATGTGAAAGTCTCCAAGGAATTCTGTGCATTAAACTTTAATCATTGAAGAGTGCAGAGGAATAGCTGAAATAAAAATTACAGCAATATGCAACAACTTTTAATATGTGCCACATCTACTAAAGATATTATAATCTCACATGATATAGCATATATTTTGAGTTGTTTGGGGTTTTTTCTTCCTCTGTACTCATCAGCTCCCAAATCCCTGAAACAAGTTAGCCAGCGTAGGTTATTTGGAAAATTAAGTTCCTCCTAAAATCTCTTTCCATCTAATAGGATATTTTGTTACCTTCCAGGACAGGTCTGCTAGTTTTGGCAAAACTACAGCTATTTACATCTGAAAATTATATCCTATACTATTCAGCTGGTGTCGTTAGCAGTTTCCTTTCAAGTCTCCTTTTCCCATTTCCTTGAAATCCTCACATCAAGTCAAATTTGACACAGTGCTGGAAAATGCAGCCTCGGCGAGTGAGCAGCCTGTAGATGATATGAAATATCCAACAATCAGGATTACTGAGAGTAAAAAATTTCCATAGTGTAATCTACATACAAGAAAAATTAAAAAGCCAAAATTTACCAACGATTCATATGAACATTTTTTTCTAAAAGTGCTTCTTAAAGTAGACATTTTACCAATTTCAGTATTGGCATGGGCTATAGAGGTATATGATGGTGCAAATTATAATAATAGTAACAACAGTAATAACAGTAACAGTAATAATAATAACAACAATAATGATAATTATTGTTATTGTTGCTTTATTATTGTTATTATTTACAATATATATTAAATAACCAAAACAACAACAAAAATAGCAAGATATTAAAAGAAGTAATGAAACAATATCCTGCATATTCCAGATTAAGGTTATCTACAGCTAACACAGGACTTCTGTGGGGCTGATCACTGTTTTAGCAGACATCAGCCTCATCTGATAATATTGCTGCTCCCTTTGGGTCATGCGAGCAAGGCTGGCAGCAATATTTTTAACCTCACATGTTTGTTCACCTTATATTTCAGAGAAGCTAGCAGCCCAAGCTGTTGCCCTAGATCATGCACCTCTGAGTTGCTGCCGAGGGAGCTCAGTATACTGCGTGTTCAGCAGTGGCTGTGGTGTGATTTTAATTTAGGCGAGTCAAACCGATGCATATCTTTTCCACTACAGTACTCATTTGTATACTGCATCATCTCTGTCTCTACGCTAGTCACATACATTATGCATATTGTACATGCTGTCAAATCACTCCAAGGCCCAGGGGTAACCTCCCTCAGTTTCACTAGCACATTTAAAACTGTCCACAGCTGCACATGAGTGGTTTCTCTCTCAGGATCAGTGACTGAGTGGATCTCCATCCATAGTTCCTGACAGCTTTGCTCCCAGCAGGGCACCTGCAAGGAGAAGCAGTCTGGGCTTCCCCAGTCAGCCAGGGCCATTGCTGTTTTTCCCTTCTGCTCCCTCAGCAGAAAGCAGCTAAACAGATCTGCTGCTGTACTGCCCAAAGGTGCGGTGAGCGCCTGTGCTGAGCTGGGCTGGAGCCGAACACTTCTGTCTTGTTGCACTGGAGGAGCTGCACTGGCAGAGGTCCTTTAGAGCAGAGGCTTTCCACAGAAACACACTGGGAATGTCAACCTTTCAGAAGCACCTTTTTGGCTTTGTGAAATTCAGTTGCATGCCAGGATTCCAATTTTGCATTAGAATCCCAGGTTTAGGAGCATACTTTCTTGGAGGGGCTATGAGAGGAAAAAGAGGTGTCTCTCAGAGTGCAATGCCTTGCAAAGATAGACCAGTCCAAACTGAGCAGATTTTCATAATTTCTTAGCATGATAGAGAGGGTATTTTTTTGGGCTTATCTCTTCTGTATGAGTACCAATCCTCCCTTATTCTTCAAATGGTATTGAATTGCACTTTTCAAGAGCTTTTATTTTGAAAAAATAATAACTTCATTGATTTTTAAATAATAACTTTATGAAGTAGGATTCATTTGACTTCTTTTTCCACAGTTAGAACAAAAACAAATCAGCTCAACAGCACAATTCTGAGTTAATTATTTTAATAACTTTCACTTTCATTTTTAATCTTTTATTTTTAATCTTGATTTCTTTTTCTGTGCTGAAGAACAGAAGACAATCTAAACAATGATTTAATTCATTACTCTAAGCTCCTTGTTCTCTTACTTGTTCTTTCCACCCCCTCTTTTCAGATCATTAGAACTATGAGATAATCAGAGCAAGATTTAATTTGCTAGCTCCTTCCTTCTAGATCCTCCATTTTTTTTTCTCCTCCAATTCCCATTTTTTTTTTCTCACTTTTACACACACCTTCTCATCTATATTAAAGTTACTTAAGAGCAGGTAGAATAGGAAAAGGAGTAAAAAAGAATCCTAACCATTACTAGTTTCTCAGTGGGTGAATTTCTGCAGCTCTTGCCTATTGAAATCAGTGGAGCTCTACTGAAATGTTCTTGGGGATCTCCTGTCTCCAGTAGAGTTATCAGAGACATTACTGTGCCTTGCCGTTTGGATCTGCTGCGTAGACAATACTATGTTATGTAGTACTGAGTGCAAGAAAATCTATGCCCCCTACAAGGTTCATAATTAGCAGCACTCCTTTTTCCTACCTGCTGTGGCTTTCACCCTCAACTTCCACTCCCTGGAAACTGGGAATTAAATCTGGTGATAGAGAGGGAATTATCTGCTGCCTGCAGCTTTGCAGTGCAGGTTTATTAGACACATCAGATTTAAACTTCTTTCCCAGGGGAGAGCAGTGGAGAATTTTTGCCGGTGCTGTGCCAGGCTGAGGGGTTCAAAAGGATGTGGAGTGAGAGAGGGCTGCTCTGATGATCTCCCAGTGTAAATTAACCATACTGGTGATGAGTGACAGAAGAAAGACAGAAGACTACATTTGCATTGCCTTTTGCAGACAGACATAGACATGCTCTGCCTGTGCTACAAGTCGACTAGAAGCTGATAAATTTTATATTTCAATGCACCTTTGGTGCTTGCAAGGCTGAATGTAATTACATTCTTTTTTTTTTTTTTTGTAAATAACTACAGTCAGGAGCCTGGAGTTGCTTGGGCAGAGCAAACTCATGTCTGCCTCCACAGTGGGGACCTGAATATGATGTAATCTTGAAGATACCTATTTGTCAGCATAGTAGCAGTGTCGTGGCTGGTGCTTGAGCTCTTCTGATCCCCAGTGAAGTCATCTTGGTTTTGCCATGCACATCATAATTACATGCTGACATATCTTTTCCACTCTTTTGATATGATATTGTCTAATGGTACTTGTACCTCAGGACCACTTGACAAAACACACATCCTGATCTGTCTACCATCACAATTTCAGAAACTCTTTAAGCTGGAACAAGCCACGATTTCCAATAAAGGAAGATACACTTTCCTCTCATGACAAATATTCATTCTGTGTTTTTCCCTCCCTACACCTGCAAGTTGACACAGCAAATTGAGTTAGAGAACAAATTCACATTAGAAACCATCCACCAAAAATGGTTAGGTTGACTTCTTTTGAGTAGCAGCACTCAGACCATCTCAAAAGGGTGCATGAAAGTACGGTTATAGTTTTTCTAATAAGGATAATTATTAAAGATCAAAAAAGTCTTCTGTTTTCTTTTAGCCTGTGTTTTTTTACTGTGACAATTGAAAATATGTCTTTCAAGTAGTAAGTTATACTTCTTTAAGCTACTTAATATATGTAGTAGTACCTAATGTTGCAGAAATGCCAAGTCCATTACAGTAAATGGGACTTTTGGCTTTAACTTCAACAAAGGTAGGATTTCACATGGAATTTCAGTGTTAATGAAAAACAGATGAAAATAATAACTATAAATTCTGCTAGAAAATGGTGAAATCTGGAAATCCGACTCTATTTACTGTAATATTTTTTTTTTTTGCCTGATTATGATTTGCAAGATTTGACTTCAAAGAGAAGTATGTTAGCTTGCAGTGTTGTTGGTATATATTCATGGTCTTACAAAGCTGTCATTATACAATTGTAATTTTTTCCGCTCTTCTTCTTCCCAGCTTTTGCATCTTTTCTTTTTGAGCCTATGGGAATATTCTTTCTCTCTCTTTCTTCTTTTTCTCTCTTCCTTACCTCACCCTTTCCTTATTCTTTTCCCCTCCCCTCTTGTCCTTCTATTTAGAGAACATGCACACCTGTTGTTGTGGGTTTACTCTGGACTAATTTTTTTCAAACCTTTTACACAATTGCTGTAAGATGAGAGAAGTTTTATACAGACAAAAGAGACTTGGCGTGGGGAAATAATTTTATTACTAGCAGGATAAAAACTAAAGAATAATATATACAACAATTCTAAATAGGTAAAATTATGACAAAAATGTTATGTATTTACAAAATTATCCCTCCCCCCTGTATCAGTCCAGGGGGATAAAAGTCTTTTCTTTACTTTCAGGGTTTACAGTTCCTCTAAATCCAATTTGCAGCACTTGAAAGTTTTCTTCTATTATCTCTGGGGCGACAGCTCCGATTGGCCGTAGCTGGAAATCTCTCTCTCTCTCCCTCTGCAGACCATCGCCCTCAGGACTGTCCCTGCTCCTCCCTGCGGGGCCAGGACCGGAGGCCGGGGGGTACTCGGGCCCTGTGAGGTCCTCCATGGACTGCAAGGGGACAACTTGCTGCACCAGGGTCTGCACCACTGTTACAGGGGATAATGGCATCGAGTCCATCCCCTGTTCCTTGTGGGGTCCCTTCTCACAGGAGACAGCCTTGGATGAGCTTCTCCAGAGTGAGTCTGCCCTCGGACAACAGTTCTTCCATACTCTGCTGTCCTTTAGGGTCACAGATGAATTACACCAGCATAGATCCCTCACTGGGATCACAAGTCCTACCCGGGACACTTCTCCAGCGTAGGTTTCTCTCTCCAGGGCCACAGGTCTCCAGCAAGACTCTGTTTCATCTGAGGCCTCCCATGGAGTTACAGCTTCCTCCGTGCACTCCTCTGGCACAGGCTCCTCTATGAGCTGCGAGAGGGTCTCTCTCATCTCCAGCACAGGCTCTTTCCATGAGCTGCAGCAAGGTTTCTTCACTCCAAATAATCTTCCACAGGTGGCAGGGGTTTTAGTTTTTAAGTCTTTTGCCCTGCTGGAGGGGGAGAGGGGGTCCCCCTGGGCCTCTCCTCCCCCCTCCTGCTACACTGACCTTGGAGGCTACATCGCTGTTTCTTGTTCTGCTCTGCTCCGCTCCGGGCTGGAATTTCTTCTGTGCAACAAACTTCTTTTCTGTTTTTCTTAAATATGTCATTCTCAGAGGCGTTACTAAAACTTGTGATTGGCTTTGCCCTGGAAATCTACCTGGAATTAACTATTTTTCAACCCTGGGGTGGGAGGGCTGGTAAACCCACCATACCTGTATGCTAAACCTGCTGCTATTCCCAGTGCCTGAAAAACAGCATTAACTCTTAAGTCACGTGCTTCTATACAGTTCGGATGTGGTCTGTGAACAGCCACACCTATACAAATCACACTGAGGAATGTATTTTTTAAACATTGGCTCACCAATATCTGCAAAGACTCAAAGTCTGCAAAATGCTGAGCATCTCCTCCGAGTTGTTAATATTACATCCTATTTGTGTTGAAGAAGATACACAGAGTATCTCAAAGTCACCCAAAACCTCCTTCGAGTCCTAATTGGGGTGATGCATGAAACAACACTCTTATCAACTACAGTAGATCTGTCACATTTAAATTATAATGCGTCTGTAGGTGCCTTTGTATTTTTTTCTTTTAAAAATAGTCTGTGAACACTGGAGTACTCTTTGTATGAAATTAAAATGGAAGGTGATTTTTGGATATGTTTGACTTCAGTTTAAAAGTATAAGATGTCTATTTTCTTCTACATTTCTGCTTTACCTTTTTCCAACATACTTTGCTGGCATACTTCTTTTTCCCAATCCGGCTCCACGGTGAGTAGACAGAGAGCAATAAACACCGTAAGAGGGCTGTGATTACTGCTTATACAAGTTACATCCAACCAAAGATTGATTTTAAAGTGAGAAAGAGGCTGCTAAGATGACAGATAAGTATGGCTTGACTTCTGAACCCTTGAGTGCTTCTTAGTGCTTTGTGTAAGATTTGGAAGCAAAAAAAGGCTGTGAGATGGTGCCAATAGCATCATGGGGACAAGGGGTCAAGGGACTAAGGGTTTCACTTTTTGGTTGGGAAAAGGGACATAGGGACACTGGAATTTCATAGCCAGATTAAAATCATGGCAGGCAAGTCTTAGGATCAAAAACTTTTGTACACTGCTTGGGTAAATTAACAAATTGTTTTAGCAGTCTTCTAAAAAATGCTTTTTAGAGAGTGGCAGACGATGAATGAGGATGTTTTGGGTCTTGAATCAGAAAATTATGCACAATAACGCTGAAATTAAACTATCTCATCTCTGTCCTGTCAAATTAAACATAAGGTAATATTTTTCATCTTTGAATCTTGACAAATTGGTATTTTTGTGGAAGAAAAAATACGTAGCATAATAAATCTCTTTCTAGAGTCTTTGAGCTTATTAAAATAAATGGATATCTAAATTTTGGATGGTTTCAAGCAAATTAAATCAATATTTGTTTCCAAAGTGCCAGTTATATTAGATCTTAGATTTTCTACCAAGATTAGGTTGTAAGCCTAGATTTACTGTGGAAAAGTGCCTAGGGGTCCCAGTAGACACTAAATTAAACATGAACCAGCAATGTTGCATTGCCTGTGCAGCCTGGAGAAGAGAAGGTTCAGAGGGACTTCATCAATGCGTATAAATATCTGAAGGGGAGGGTGCACAGAGGATGGACCCAGGCTCTTTCCAGTGTTGACCAGTGACAGGACCAGAGGCGATGGACACACACTGAAACACAGGTGGTTCCTGAGCCACTAAAGTCTAGGTGACCCTGCTTAAGCAGGGTGTTGAACAGGGTGACTTTAGAAGTTCCCTCCAAACCCAACCATTCTGTGCTTCTGTATGGATTTCCTGTAGAGTTCAAATAATTGCATTGGACCTTTGCAAGTGAGAGGAGATTTGGTCTAGTTAAGATATCCATATTCACTTACTCTTATCTGATGCCATGTTTGTATTTGCAAGTTTTTGGAGAGAAGTATCTACAACTACAGACTTGCAGATGCTAAAGTAAAACACTATGCAATGTTAAAATGATCTTCCTTCTTTGCCCTTCTCTCAGATTTTCAATAATTTTATTATTGTTGTTCTGTATTCTCTTGTTACATCCTGTTTGCAGCTGAATTGTCGAAACTTAAGGGCCTATAGTGTATCTCTTCTTTTTGCTGATTGCTAGTAGGAACTTTTAAGTGGTCCAACAAATCAAATGCGTATAAATATAAAACTGCCAGCCGTGGAGAACCAGCAGTCATATTTACTGTGGGTGCCACCAGTTTTGGTTGAATCTTCTATCTGAGCAAGAATGATGTTCTTGTCAAGGTCAAGGGCTTGCTGCGTATCTTCAGCAAGGAAAGGCCTGTTCTATCCTTTACTTCTCACTTTCTGTGCTACTACAGACAAGTCATTTGGTTTCTGTTCTGCAGAACAGGTGACAAGTGAGGAGCATAAGTCTCTCTGTCCCACAGATGGGTCATGAAGATCATAATATGAGACCATTAGTGATACATAGTGTATAAATATGTTCAATTTAATATTCTGTTTATCTGTATCAAGGAAACCTCTGTGAACTGTAACTGAGATCAGAGTCCCATCCTATTGAACACAACAACCAAGGCAGTCAGTCCTTAGGAACTGAAGCCACAAATCGTGACTCTTGATCTTGACTCCTGGAAATTGTATTCTGCTTTGGCAAGATAAAAAAAATTACAAGTTTTTGAACATAGACAAATTCCCCCTGGGATGCCTCTTATTGAAAATTGCTTCATATATGTAACTGAAAGGGTCAACCAAATCAACCAGACAGACAGATTTTCAGAGAAAGGATAGAAAATACACCTTTCTCCTCTCATTTGTATGCTTACATTGCTTCACTGTAATGATGCCACCTGCTTCCTTCTAGGTGAATAACAGTCTTTTATTTGCAATGGTTTTTCTTGAACATATTCCAGTTCAGAAAGAACATGTTCTTATGCTTTGGTAAAAAATCCTCAAACCCAAGACTTTCGTATGGGGACAATCTGTCTGTCAATATGCATCAGATTTGTTGACTATAAAGTTGATTTAGTATTCTGTGCCCATATTTTCTCATGAGGCAGGCTAATGAGAAAGGAAAATAGATAAGGGAAATGTCAAGGAGAATTGCAGTGAAAATTTAGATTGTTTTGCAGAAAGGTAAATAGAAACAGGGTTAAAAAGCAGGAACTTTCATTCTGCCGCAATTGCTTCTGCTGTACAATACCAGACACTTTGAAAAACAGAATTTGGGAACTAAAAAAGCCCTTCATTACAGAAGCCTGGTTGCCTGCATCAGATCTGTAGCTAAACAAGTTCTTACACTATGCCTGGCTGAAGAGGTAATCACAGACATGGCTTGTAGCAAATAAACATTTTTATCAAGTATATTCTAGTTCACTCATGATGGGCATCTGTGAGAACTTGCACAGTTTTAAAAATCTATTGTTGAAGCAAAATTCTGTCTTGCTGAAACATTAACACAGTAGGAAATGGCGCTGACTTCAATGATGGAAAAGAGGAATGTTACAGGTGCAGGGTCCTGTATGATGACTGATGGTGTACAGCAAAGGAAAGAGACACAAACGGGGATGCAGGAGACCTGGTGTTTGTCTTAACCTCTCCTGCTGATCCGGCGACTCATCTCTACCAAGTCAGGTGGCCTTTTTTCCTCTTTTTTGCTTTTTCTAGATTGATGATAATGATAGTGGCCTCTTTCAATAAAGTGCCTTGATATCTGCTTGCTGAAGGTATACTTTATGTGAAAGTCATGCGTTTTAACAGCTATGCAAGGCAGATGGTCAGCTCCTGCTGTATTTGAACCCTGCTCCCTCTGGCTTGAGCTTATAAAACTAGATAAAAGTAAGTGACAGTAGCAGATAACCAGTTGCCTTCTTCATGCATAGATACACAGATAATCTCAACCAGATGGGAACAAAGAACAGATGTTCCCTAAACATATGTGCAAACAAAAAATTGCAAGTGTGAATGTTCATGAGCAATGAATAAAACAGGAGAAGTGAACAAAGTATGACTTCACGATGCAAACAGTTATTTGTGAGGCCTGATCTGGACAATTTCAGCTACCTCTAGAAAATGGCACATTCTAGAAAATGAAAGGACTTGGGGATATTTATTTCTTTTCAACTATGAGACATAAAGACATTCATCTTAGCGTCTTCAGTCTTTTCTGAACAAGAAAGGGTTGTCTTGCCAGGACATAAATCTATTTGCATTTAGGCTTCTCTCTGCATGGTTGAATTTGTGACGTAGACAAAGAATTTGCTTTCATTTCCAGATTCTTTCTGTGCTTAAGCTTATTTTCTCATGATTCAGTTTCAGTCACCTTACAACCTTCCAGGACTTCTATTTTGTCAAAGCAAGCATTAAAATGACTTACTGAAAATCCAGTTGATCTACTACTACTACATTCTCCTTCAGAAGATCTGACTACGTTTCCCTCAAACTTTTCTTTTACCCCAATTTTAAATTATTACATCATTAATTTCAGGGCAGATCTACAACATCCTGCAGAATAAAATTAGGTTGAAGTCAAGCCTCTAATTGTAAAGATATTTTTTCACTACCTGACAGGCAACACATTAGCAATATTACAAATACAAGATAAGTTGTTAAGCTTAGATTAAATATCTTAAATCACTACATGTTACCTCCTTTTGTAATTGAATGGGATGCAAAAACAACTGTGAGCTTTCCTAAGAGATAAAGAAAATATGATACAAAATAGATAAGAAGGTTAAAGAAAAGAATTTTTCTGTAAGCAGTTATATTTTCCATGTTAGGATGTTGATCTTGATCATGCTTCTGGAATTTCTGAGATATTATTGTAGTTTTTTTCTAAATATGTAAAAGCACATAGGAAATATGTTGTTTTCTCTCAGTACATACACTTATAAAATGTCAGTATATACACTTATAAATACAACTCTTATTTTTTAAAAGCTTTTGGGGCATGTGTGAGATGTGTGTTAAAATACATGTAGTTCTTCACACCTCTTCATACAATTATACTTTCTCCATTTGGTTGTAGAAATCCCAGATACCATGCCAAACAGGAAGATTTACAAGTGTTTTTCCTTGAGGTACTCTGACTTAAAATGTATTTCACCCTTGAGGAAATACCCATATGATGGATTTTGTACACCATCAGTAACAAATTCATCTTAGTGAAAATTATTGTCTCTACTTAGAAATTTTCACATTTATGTATAAAAACTTCTTCATAAGGTCAAAGACACGAGTTCTCTTTTTCACAGTAACTTGAGTAAAGTAAAGGTGAAAGCTGTAAAATATCTTCAGGCTTGCTTGGCACCTGATCAGCTCTGATTTACAAGGGGGTTCATACTGCTACTATTGAATTAATATATTTGCACTAGCCTTTAGTTTAGATGTGTTCCAAATCAGTTAACTGGAAGAACTAAATAGGTGTTCAGCATTTAATAGATATGATTGTTGCTTTTATTTAACTTATTAGTAAAACTGGATAGGAAATGGTTGCCACAGCCTCTGAAGTTTTTGGGATTTAAGATGAATGTTCCTATGCCACACGAGGAAAATATTATATATTCTCTTGGGGTTTTTCACGTCTGCATGTGTGTCTGTGCACTCATGTAGTCCTTGTAAGAAAAGATGGTTGCAATATTCTTGCCGTGTAGCCTGCTGGTGAAGGTGCTTAATGAGAAATATAAGCCCAGAGCAAATAAGCTGAATTTAGGTAATTGTTATGTCTGCAATACCAAATTCTATGTGTTGGGTCTTTCTCCTGTCTGCTCAGGTTTGCACTGTACCTGAGGGTCTCTGCCTGAGAAATGATTCGAAACAGTCTGCTGTAAAAAGTTTAACTTCTGTGAATCAATGAATCACAGAGAAAGCATTTGGTTGAAAAATTCCCAGTCTTTCTGTTTAGTCGTTCATTTCGGTGTTTTCTGTTTGTGTCTTCCCTTCCTTATCCTCTCTTTTTTTTGAGCATATTTTTCAAAGACGGTTGTTTTCAGATAAATCTGTTGAAATTTTAACAACAGTGATTCTTCAAACATCTGGCACAACATCTGGACTTGGAGTCCTGAGAATAGCCTGAGAACTCTCCCTCCTGTCCTCCTCATTCATACTTAAAAATCAGAACAGATGTGTAGTGGGTTTTCTGCTACCTCTGTTAGTATACAATATAAGAGAGTCTCCACAGGAAAGGAGACCTCTTAGAGAGGGTGAGCACACAGCTCTCAGAGGCATAAAGTGAAGTGGACTAGCAGGGCCTCGAATATTGGATGCTGCCTCTACCTCTTCAGCAGATCAGTTGGCTTCTTTCTTGTTCTGTCTTGTTCCAGCTGCTTTTTTTCTGTCTCCACAATTGCAGTTGGCTCTTGTGCTCGTATTGAGATGCCTCCGATTCCTTAAAGTGGCTTCAAGCTTCTGTGTCTCTGTGTTTTCTTCCAGCTTCTCATGCTGTGCAGCTACAGGATATGGATAGGAAGGCCTAGGTTGCCAGATGTGTCCAAAGCAGATTTTGTCCCAACAGACTTTTTTTCTGGCTGAGCTAAACTAGCTATGCTTTTTGTTTCCAGCCACATCAGCTCTTCTGGCTAGGCAGAGTTTTGCATGGTGTGCTTTAATGAACTCACTGAAAGCTTCAGGCTGGTTCATCATATCTAATTTAGCTAACTTTGCAGTAATTACTCCTCAATAGAGAGTGCCATGCTGTCCTAAACTGATGATAACTACTTTTCCAATCTAAAAATTCCAAACTGCTCTGGTGGACCAAGCAAAATCCATTTCTAAACAGCTTTATTGTTCAGATTATGTGTTCCAAAGAAGGTATGTGATTAGGTGAAAGAAAATCCAATATGTTTTCAAAATTTTTATGGGTAAATTTAGAAATAGAGTACAAGTTTGATGAGGAGGCAAAGAACAGCACAAAGAGAGCAAACTCCATTGCTCTCCCATACTTGAGTGTTGACCCGTCTGGTTCAATGCACACTCTTCTTCCTAACCTGACCAAGCCATAAATCTTACGTAGCCAGCAAATGTTACCAGGAGACACCTGCATACAGCCTGTGCATTACCAGCTTGTGCATCTTAATAGAGACACACACATCTTTGGGTGCATTTTTTGCACTAATGTACATTGGTCATATCTTGAGAAAGGTATTTGGATGCTGAGCACCCAGTAGAATCTTGATCATCTTAGTTTCATAGACCACCCTACTCTAGAGGTTTAAGTCCCTTCTGTCAGCTAGCTACCTTCAAACCACACTTAAATCACATTAAGGAAAAGCTGGTAGAAGCTTGTATTTATTTAGTGGGTGGGTTTTTTCTTGTTATTGTTTGGTGTTTTCTGATTTTTTTTTATTTTTTCTTTTTTAAGAAGAGCTCTAACGTTTAATCCCACATTCAACTGACAAAACACTAGATGTTTACAAGCTCTTCATTGAGGATTTATTCTTAAGAACCATTACTGCATTCATAGGAGGGGTGCTTGAGTTGGGGACACATGCTTATTTCTGACCTTCTCAATTGTTACCCCTTCTCCTTTGTTTGGAAATGCTAAAGGCAAAGCAAGGGCAATCACGGTGTGCACTTAGCTAAACTGTTAGCAAGCAGTACCTCACTGAGGGATAAAGCAGCCCTGTCTGCCAAATGAAGAAACAGGCAAGTCCCAGTGAGGAGCTTTGGCACACCCTGAATTTTTTATTTCACATGAGTCTGGGAACTGACCGTCAGCTTCTGTGCTTATGTGAAAGGCTAACTCATAGTACCATGACACTGTCCATTTGAAAAATTTGTTGAAGAACAGTGTCGCACATCCTCCATTACACATGGGATGGGCAAAATTAGGAAGTTCTCTGTGCAATCTTTAAAAAAAAAAAAAATCTTTTGAAAACATCTCAACTGTGGCGCCAACAAAATAACTTTGACAGTAGTTAGGCACTGGTATCTTCTGGCCTCTGATTATTTCTGTGTTCATTGTTCCCTTGTGTTTTCCCCATCTGGTTGACATTTGCTTGAAAATTGCTAGGTTTAATGCTACTATTGAAGGGATGGCAACATTTTCACCGCTGTTTTTTGCACAGTTTGTATCAACAAAAGAGTTCTAGGTGCTAACCCAGAGATATGTAAGGACACATTTTTTCCTGACACTGCAGATCTAGGTAGAGACCCCCATGTATTTTATTATGTTCTAGGCCTCTCCTGCTGCTTTCTACACTGGAATCAGTGATTTAAAGTTTAAAGATTGCAATGCTTTTTAGACAACTTGCCCACCCACCCCCAAATGCCCCATGTCCCATATTGTTTGAAGCTACTTGGTCTCTTTCAGCAACTATGTCATTACAGGTTGGAGTTTTGGTGTGTAGGTTAAACACATTAACATAACATCTGCCATCAATAGCTGACACAACTTGCTGCCCTAGAATGGATTACAGTGTGTAGGGCTGGTATTTATTGCTGAATAAATAGGAGAGGGAAGAGGATGAATGGAGAGAAAATTGTGAGCTGTCCAGCTTTAAAACCTAGAGGTTTTTAAATCAGTAGTTCTACTGTCTCCCTCTGTCTTCTAAAACACCCACAGACAGCAGCAGTGAAAAGAGGATATAGAGGCTTGTCATTGTTAACAACGTTGCACTAATGCGCGTGTTATGAAAACGAGTATATGAGTAAAGGAGCTGCCTTAGTTAACACAGCAGAAGCATGATCAAATGCTGCTCTCTCTTGACCACCTGTAGTCCCCTCGCCGCTGTGCTTTAAATATCCAAGGACCTTTCAGTGTTGCACGTTGCACTTTATGAATAGCTTTTAAGATAGCTTTGCGTTGGTCTTTGTCAGGCCAAAGGACGCTGCTGGTACCAGGTCCTCTTTGTCAGCCTGGGCCCCACAGGGCTTGTCTTTCTCCTTCTTGGAAGGATCAGAGGTTATCTGCAGTATGTTGTTTATTCCTAGCAATGCCATGCCCACCTTCTGTTTGGTGCCACCACATAAGCTGTAGTGTGGTGGCTTTGCCCTGGGGTTTGGGAGAAGGCTGGGACCATCTCCAGCTGAACACTGCCTGGGGCTGGGGCTAGTTCCTGCCTTATGGCTCATGTGTTTGGTGGCTGTCAGTGGTGTCAGCATGTGCACCTCACAGGTGCATCCCTCAGTCATAGGTGTAACCTTCATGATCTGCCTCACTGACGCAAGCCAGCTTGCTTCATGCCTCAAAGTATGCAATCCTCTTACTTAATACTCATTCCTAAGTAGTTCTGAGTAGGAAAAATCACCGACTCCAAAGATGACTCTTCATATACTATTTTCAAGGTCTTTAAGAAAAAAATAACAGGCAAAGTGTTGCTTGTTGCCGCTGTTGCTTTTTAACCATGTGCTCCTTTAATGCCCTCTAATAGTAATCAATAAGTGCTAGCTATTCCTGGGAGGGAAACAGCATGAAGAAATGGGTGAAAATACCATTGTTTGCTAGCACAGAATTGCTCATAATTGGAACTGTAAACATGGATTGATTATTTCTCTTTTTGTTTAATGTGAAGCTACTTCTAGTTTTCTAGAAAATAGGTTATATTTCCTTTCCTGTTGACTGCATACAGTGTATGCTGGCCTTAAGCATCCTTAAGAAAAACTTACTTTTGTTTAACTTATTGTATCTACCTCATGGAGATGTAGTCACCATATATGTATTACCAGTTAAAAGGGATGCCCAGAGAAATCCCAAGTAGCTTAGATATCCCTAACACATATATTGCCCCATTTGCACTAATTTTCTTTTCAGATCATGTGATTCATAGCTTTAAAAAATATACCTTGTCTAAAACAATAATAATAATAATAATAATAATAATAATAATAACAACAACAACAACAATAATAATACAACAATCAGATATTTTACTGAGAAAATCCCAGTACATGATAACCTCTGTTGTAGAGGGACCTGGTCCTAATGATGAGTCCATGAGAATCAGTAGAAATGACTAATGAGCTAGGTCATATTTTTCTCTTATCTAGAAAAGTTGCCACATAAGGACAAAGCTGAACATGTGCTAAAACACTTTCCCAAACTAGAGCTGCAATCAGTCACCCTGCACTTTTCCTGTGCTTTGGCCACTCACTGCCATCTTGTTGGAGGTTCTGCAAGTCTGAAGAGGAGAAGTTGAGGTGATTGTAAAAGATAAACGGCAGCAAAGAGCAGAACGAGGTGAGGAGACAAAGTGAGGTGTCAGGTTGGGATGTTGGAGGTAGACTTTCACACACAGCTCTAGAGGGATCTTTAGACAACCTAAACTTAATTCCGTGGCCAAAGGCTTTGCTGAACTGTTTTCAAGCCAGGTTAAGCCAGACTGAAGCACTTTCACACATGTTAATTTGGAGTCCTCTTGTAATGACTCCAATTCATGCAACATACAAAAAAGCAAGTCAGTTTCCACACTGTCATTCTATCTTTTTAAAGCTAGTATTGACAATATTGAGTCCCAGAATGAATCCTTCAGCTATAAGGACTGCCCATACTGGATTAGAGACCTTCTGCCTTAACGGCCAAGGTATGGAACAAATCAGGTGGAAAACAATACGCACATGCTGTTGTTCTGTGCTCCTGGCAGAAACCAGAGAGTGTATCTTCAAAGTACAATTAGCACAACATGCACGTTGTGCCTCCTGTGGACCATTAAATATTGTATTTCGTAAGAGTCAGACCAAACTTCTATGCAATGCACATATTGTTGTCACAGTTAAACTGTTCTCTCCATGTCTGGATGTGCCAATGAAATTTGAAGTTTAGGCGTCGTTAGTGCTGGTTTTATCAATTTTTTTTCTTTCAGTAGGATTATAGTTTGATGTTCATATAGCATTTTGTATTCAAATCTGTGGAGAACATCAGGCCAGATAGCCCCTTAAATTGTGTTTCCCTGAAGTATTTCAGCTTCTGTCTAATGTTGCATTTCATTTCATGCAGAGAGTATAGTATATATTAAGAAGGCATAGCACTATATGGGTGAAAAAACAGTTCTTAGTTTAATTAGGAATTCCTCTGGACATTTAGAAGGGCTTTTAACAGATGCTGTATCTTTTGGGGCCTTTGATGTCAAGGCCATTCTTTCATGCTATTTTCACCTACAGAGAGGAAATCATCCTGGTTCAAACATTGTAAGGATGTTAGAGGTATTTCCAGGGAAACATTTTGAGAAAGTCAGATCTGTTGAAAAGAAATCTAAAGAAAATGGGTAACAAAACAGAAGAAAATGGGTTGAAGGGAACAGAGTCAAAAAATGAGAAAGGAGTAGGATAAAAGACAATTCAGAAGATGGCTGAAATACTTTGAAAGACTGAAGAGAAAACAAAACCCAAAAATATAGAGGGGAAAATTGCAAAGCATTCAGCAACAAGGAGAAATGAGAAAAAAAAATAAAAAGAAATAAAAATATTTCAAGTAGAAAAGAGGAAAGAATGAAAGATGTGAGGGAAAGCATATGAATGGATTGATGGCAAAGATGAAAACAAGAAGTGAATGGACATGTAAATTTATTTGGAGAGAGATTATGTCCTTAACTATTGCGTGGGCATTATGTGAGTTTTGCTGACAACTTCAAAGTGAACAAGGTGATGAAAAATGGAAGACAAGTTCTGTACTTTGGACATCAAAGATGTATGAATATTCATGAACAGGTGAATCTGGGTGGTTCAGAACTGACAATGTCAGGTTTTGGAAATAGGCTTGTGTGATATTGTTTGAGTCAAGTAGAAAACAGATACACTGTGACCATTGCCAGAGTCTGTTTTTTGTGTTTTGGTGGAGAGAATACGTATATGTGTTGCTCTACTAATGAGTCAGTGCTTACAGTATTAGTTTGGCCTTTCTTTAATAAATTTTATAAAGGGAATGAGGTTCAAAATCAGTGTTGTTTTTGAGTTTTAGAAGATTTGTACTTCTTGAAAGATGTATCTTAAATTTAAGTAACCCAGGCCTTACCTAGACCCATTGAGCCCTAAAAATTAAGCTGGAAAGAGTCTTTGAAGGCTGAGCTCAGTGTACTTAGCAGAAAATTTTCTAGCCAGTGTTTCACAAATCATGTGAAAAACTTTACAGTATTTATTTTTTAAACAGTTAATTGATATAAACAAACCATGCTTGTCTAGTAAACAAAAATTGTTATCCCCTTCTAGAAAAGTCAAATTTGTGGTTCCACTGGTTGGTGGTGGACAAAGGAAGAAAAATTCTTTATTTAAAAAAAAAAAAAAAAAAAAAAAAAAAAAAAAAAAAGAAAATCCCATTTTCCTAAACCCACAAGGAAGGGAATAGGACATATTTCTTAGGCAACACTTTTAAGACATAATTCTGCCCAGATGGTACACTTTCTAGCCTGTTCTTCAGAGCTGCATTCCTTTTTCAGTCCATTACCTTCACTTTATCTCTAGTTTGTGTTTTCCTGTGGCTTCTGCTGGTCATGTAAGCACCTCTACCAGAAGTAATTGACCTAGAACCTTTTTGTATATGTGCCTGGTATACGCATCTCTGTGGGCCAGAACCTCGTGTTTTGGAAGCTCCATGGGAGAATTTCTTACGTTTGTTCCTTTCCAAATGAAAACCACTTGTTCTTTCAATAGGATCTTAGCAAATCGTGACAGTACAGTGAAGATCACTGATGTGCATTTCTTGGTCATTTTGAAATGGATTCTCTACAAATATCTGTTACCAGCTTTCCAACAGCTTCTCTCAGCTCTTTCTAGTAAAAGAATAAAAAAAGGAAAGGCTGAGCTTTACACTGAAGTACACTGGATCAAGCACTGGTCTGCTGGCAAGTAGCATCGGATCAAGAATCACGGTTTACGTGTCTCTGAGCAAGTTGCTGAATCCTTTCATCCTCAGTTCACAAGATAAAGATGAAATACTTTTCTCCTGTTGTTTACATTGGCCTTTGAAAGAGTTTACTCTTTTCCATAAACAGTTGGGCAAGGCAAACCCTGGTATATCTTTGGCCATATTTTGTCCATTTCTAAAAGCATACTTATCACACACATTTCAAGGCTTTTCTGTTTGTGTTACTGTAATATAAAGTTGCAGTAGTTTTCACCTTCTCAAAAAATGTTACGACAGTGACAGATAAAGTTTGGAAATCACTGAAGTTCAGTGAAGCACAGAGAAGTTCAGGAACAGAGATGAGTCTCCTGAGAATATCTTATCTACCTGCAGTTAACTTAGGAACAGGCTCCCTCACTAGGTGACCTGCTTCAGACCTAGGTAGAAATGCCACAAAACCAGCCTGTCTCAGACATGTGGGGATTTCAGTTGTTCATACAGGTTGGGATTCAGTGGGAAAGTTTAAATGCAATATACCAATAGAAGAACTAAATCACCAGTGTAACTTAATTCAGTGTTGCTCTCTGTAGCTGCCTTAGAATACGGTAAATATTTTTCCAGTTAGTGCATTTTAATTAATGTTGGGAATACTTGTGCAGTGAATGTGTACTTCATGGCCATCTAAACTGGAAAGTTTTTATGCTTTTACTTCTATTACAGAGTCACTGTTCTTGTTGAGAAATAGAAAAGAGCTCTATAATGTATCTGTGCAAAGTACTTCGCTTGTATCAATTTCAAAATAGCTTTTTTTCTCTAAATCTCTACAGCTTTTAAAAAGCCTTCATTTGCTGCTGTTCAAGGAAAGTATTTTTTTTCCTTAAACAGGCCTTAATAGTTCATCATACTTTTGAATAACAAGTGGGTTGATCATGTACCTTAATTACAAGAGCAAATTGAAGGCACTTGTACTATTCATCAAAATAAATCACATACTAGTTAACTAATGAAAAAGTCAACAGACAGAAGAATAATACCACAGCAGTGTTAGCAAACATGGGGGCAAAATTCTTAGCTGGTGTAAATCAGCATGGCCTCAGTCACTTCAGCTGGCTTGTGCCAGAAGATACCAGCTAATGATCTGAAATTTTGGGGGGTAAATGTGTGAAGAATTATGTGCACAAATGTTCTTCTGGGAAATTAGGGGGCAATATTCACTGGTATAGGATATTTAGTTGTTGGTTTTTATCTGTCCTTTCATATAAAACAAAGAATCATGTTGCTCATATAGTGGGAGACTTTGGCTTTTTTCTGGAGAACGTGATTTGCAATTCTCATTTTCTAAGCCAGCTTGATATGCTTACATGCAGAGATTAAATGTCTGGGATCAGAAAGTTCAGTCATTAGGTGAAGTAAAGAGCTGTGATGCTGCAGATGAAGCATTTTGAGATCTAGATAAAAGACTAAAGACCAAAGTTGTTCTGTGTACAAGAAGAAGCAGATTTCACACATGAGGACAATGATTTTCTTTTAGGAGAGGAGTGCAATGCACTTTTAGGAGAGCAGTGCACTGTTCTCAATGCAGTGTTGCCTCACAAAACCCAGAATGTTTTCTCTAAACACTACTCAGGTCTCTTTTTTTTATTGTGGGGATTTTGTTGCTGATAATCTCTCCTGTGCTGCAGGTGCTTTCCAAATATACAAAGTTCCCATCCCTTCAAATATCATCAATAAACAGGGGTCAGAGGAAGGAAGCAACAACATGGATTTTCTATAGGAATCAATACATTTTGCTATAAAGACAGAAGGGCAGAAAAAGCATTTTGAAGCAGGGAAAAGAACAGAGGGCAGAGGCTGCTTCAAGACAAACTAGTAAAGGTCAGTTGATACAGAGAGGGACTGCAAAAGGGTGCCACAAGGTGACTTTTCAGGGTTGTGATAGAAGGGCAAGAAGAGTTCAAAAATGGGGCAGAAAAGGGGCAATAAGAAGGGCAAATTTCCCGTTGAAGGGCAGTGTCCATATGACTTTAAGGTCTTCAGTGCATTTGACTATAAGAGTACTATACCAGCACTAGCTATGAGAGCATTATTTGGAGGGGAAAAAAGGCTAAGTGATAGTGAATTATTAAATGCCTGATTTCTGGGAGCTGTGTTGTTTGAGTCTGTTCCCCTGTGCTGTCAGGCTGGCTATAGTATAGTGTAAGGGCCCTGTAAAAGAAGGGCAGGGGAGAATTGCATGTAATATTTAAAGAAAGAAACAAAAATCACCCTTACATGGAGAAACACAGAGTGATCAAAAAGAATTACTTTATGGGTCGTTCTAAGGGTTTGTCTGTCCCAGGACTCTGTCTCTATACCTAATAATGTAGACAATATTCCCTTCCCCAGCATATCTGCATGATAAAGCAGGGATGCCTTTAGATGCCCTTTTTTTTTTTTTTTTTCACAGAAGGCCTACACAAGTATAGCAACTTTGTAAGAGTTAAGAAGAGGGAACACTGAGCGAAAAGGAGTGAAGTACTTTCTATTCAGCAGTCAGATCCCACATGTATGATCTTGAGTTCAAGCAATGGACTTCTTTGCAAAAGATATACTTGGCTGCTCTGACCACTTTTTCTCGAGAGCTTCTGATTTCACTGCATGCCATAGTCAGTGACTAGCTGTCAATACCTAGTGGACAATGATTCATGTGATCTGCAGTCTATTAATAGATGATTTGTGAACATATGAAATAGGTGAAAATACCAACTTGTTTATGATGGAAATCATCTATGAAAGAACAGGAAATGAAGGTAGCTTAGCTTATTAGCTCAGCAAAATCACTGGCCCAATCTTAAAGGTATTTCCTTTGAAGATCTCCTATATGACAAATTATTTTTATGTGTTTGCAAATGACTTTCAAATAATTTCAAAAATTGTTCCTGGGTGTGTGCCGCATAATCACGCAAATTTGAATAGGGGAGAACTAGCACTCATTTAATTATCCTCATCCCCTTGCTTTGTGTATCAGAAGACTTGGCTTTGTTTCTACATCACTTTTGCTTTTGCATAAAGGGGAAACGTTTTAGACACTGGCAATAACTGATGTTTGTGTGAAGAATAGCCCCTCTGGTGTTTGGCTGTCTTGAAAGCTCCTTTTGGTTGTGGTGCTTCTCCACTCCTGGAGTAGAAACAATACCCTGTGACTTAAATAATCAATCACACAGCATGAATAATGAGCAATCTCTCAAAGCAACAGTCACATTTGCATAAACCATTCATTTGGTATATTTGAATATCCACCAAATTAATGAAAATCAAAAGGAATCCATGGATCATTTACGAACGGGAAGGAGGGTTGAAACCATGGAACAGATGACTTGCTGAAAAAAAATGTACATGGCTCTGTCTTTCTAGAGGGAAAAAGAGGAGGCAGGTTGGAGCAAAAACTACCAGGAGATGAGATTATTCTTCCCCACCCACCCCAACAAGGTTTCTTTCCATATATTTCCTCTCATCACTGTTTCTTCCTGTGACTATTGTTTTCCAGGCAGTTCAGGGAGGCAAGGCGGGGAGGGGAAAGGAGCAGGATGGAAATCTGTGAACACCACTTTGCAACAACATGGGAGAAAAATAGTTAAAAATGTGGGTTTAATTGATTTTGTGCAAGTGGAGAACCAAGGATAAATATTTTCAAGAAATACTGGTTGCTGGAGATGTTGGCACTATTAATTTTTTGTTTAAGGTACGCTACATGTCTGGGAAAATCAGTTACATCAAGGTCTCTTTAGAAACATTCAAAGTGGGACAGTTTTGGAAGAATCTCAGCAAGTTGCTTACTCAAATTTTGTCTATTCCATTACTCCTCCTAATTGTAGAAGGTGAGGAAAATCCTCTGTTGTGAGTCTATATTCAATTTCAAGATATAAACTCTTCCAGCTGTTACACCTAAAGGCAAAACATAAAATCAATGAATAGCTTATCAGGAGGTAGTTTTCACTTCTCTGCTCCTGCCACTGGTCAGGCTTCCCATTTCTCAGGAATCTGTTTTTCAGAAAAGAAAAAAAACGCAAAGGACATGTGCATCGTTCAAATGTGGATGCAACTAATTTTATTAGGAAATTCTTTAATCCAGATGTAAGATTCCATATAAGATAGAAGACCAGATGTGTGCCTCCATCAATGCTTAAATTAAAGAAACATGTCTCTGCCTAGTCACTGATTGTTGCTATCTATAAGAAAAAGCTCCTCCCCTGTTCTTCATACTTTGTCAACATGACGTCAACAGAGATTTCATGCATGCCAAAATAATTACCCAAATTAAAATATACATATTTATTGCTTTGATAAATCCCGTAAGTTAGGAGAGAATCCAATGTACTTAAGATAAGTCAATCCCTATCAGATATGGCTCTATGAGACAGGCCTACAGGTCTATGTCTCTGTACGGTTCTTCAGCCAGGGCTCTTCCAAAATGTCAATATTTGACACTCTTCATTGCTTAGACCCCATGGTGTTATACTCCTTCCAGACAACCCTCTTCTTGCAGGAAAGGGGCTATTCAGAGTCTTCCAGAGAGACTTTTTAACTTAAGGCATGTGTCAACATTAACCTGTCTGTTAAACAACCAACATCCAGCAGTCCCTTCGAAGACACTAAGCCTGACAGTTGACAAAATCTGAGGAACTGCCAGTTCTGCAGGGAATCCAGTTTTTGGGAGATGGGAAGGGAGAACCTCACTCAGGAAGCAGCTTGCTTCCTCCTAGAACAGTCTGATCCTTTCAGATATTCAGGTCGTCTTCATTCCTTCTGAGTTCTTTTGGCAGCTGTTGTGTTGGATGTTTTTATTAAGGAATGGGATGGAAATACAACATATCTACTCTCTATAGAGCTTATCCTTCATGGTTTGGAGTATGGGCACAACGTTAGTTGAATGAAATGAGTCTGTCCCTTTGCATGCTCATAGTAGGGGCCTTATGTTCAGACTTGTCACCAGTCTCCCTGGCTTGTGTAGTTACTATTCTTTTCTACACCTAAATCTCTGCAAGGTAAGTCCCTGAAATCATGAACTCCTCATTTGAAGTAAAAAAAAAAAAAAAAAAAGGATGTGAAATTCACCTTTTCATATATTTTATGTATAATTTTAACAATAGCCATCTGATGTAATGTATGGTTCCAGCAACCCAGAAAGGAGATGGCAAAAGATGTGCCAATTCTGATTTTCAGCTGGAATAGTATAGACCACTATAGACTGTGAAGGCAAATCAAAGGCTGAATAATCTCTCTGTCCCTTCTCTTTTCTTATTTCATTCACATTCAGAGAGCAAAACCTGTGTCATCCAAATACCAAATACTCACAATGGCTTTTTAGGGAAAGGCGTATGTTGAAATTAGTCCTCAAGAAAATCAGATTAATAACATTTTAAAAGTAACACAGTCATATAAAACAAGCTCTTCATGGATACAAAGCAAGTGAGTTTCATTACTTAAGTTGCTAGAGACATAGTTACTTGCATCCGGAAATTTTGTTGTTATACTTTTTATTTGTTAAACTAGATAGCAAATGAGCTATTTATTTGTATTTCTTTCCTGTTTGTTCTGGAAAAAAAAAAAATCCGCTGAGATACCAGATGTCTGTCTCCATCTTATATGACTTTATTTCTCATACCTGCATTTGTCATGGCTTATTGCATGCCTGACTACTGCTTCCTGTTGATTTATTGTGTAGTTCTACACAATAAATTGTTGTCATATTCTTTGCTCTCCCAGCTGTTTCTCAGTCATCTCAAAGGATATGACTTCTAAGCAGTGCCTCTCTTAATGTTCATGTACTATGCCTCTTAGAGCAGAAAGACAGCAGAGAGTTCGCCCAAATTCTGCAGTTATACAGGCATGTCCAAAGCTTTAGGTCACCATAAGTGAGCCGTCAGTATCATGTACACTTCTTCTCCTTCTGAAGCAGGGAATCTCATCAGTACATCTTCTGTCCTCTCAGAACTCACAAGTGTTTAAATCAACAAAGCACGAACAGGAACAGTATGGTAGAAATCAACATGAGAGATGGAAGAGGACTTCCAGTAAAATAAATACAGGTCAATGAGTTACCAGGGGAATGGCAGCTCCAGGAAAGATTCCAGCTACCTGAGTTCATACCTCTGTGTCCTCACAAAGTCTCCCTCCCTGCTGCACAGGATCAGATTCACAGCTCTGCTTTGTCTTCTCTCCGCTATCTTGGTAGAGTTGTCCATGGCCTCCTGACCTCCTTCATATTTCTGATGCCTATCCAACAGTCCTTAGTTAATGCTGGTTTTCTTGCCTCTTCAGACTGCAAACTCCCTTCTGTCTTTAGCTTCTAGGAACCAGAACTTTACTGTCCACATTTGTTTTCATTTCCTAATATATCCATGTGCTATGCTTTTTGCTTTTTCAGTTTAACATGCCCTGTCACCTTAGTGCTTGTGAGAAGATCAGGCTTTGGTGGAGCTGCCCCCCGATTCCTCAGTGTCCTGCACTAGTTCTGGAGGTCAGACAAATTCAGCCTCCAACTTCCCTATCAAACCTACTATTAGCTTTTAATGGCAATCCTTCAACACTGGTAACTTGCCTGATTTAACCTTATCAGATTCAATATTCACACTTACAAAAAATAAACTGCTTCTGATTTTTAAGCTAATGCATTTTAGAGCAATGTACGTAATAAAATACATTGCTACATCAGCTGTAGTCTTCAACTTTTAGCCTCCCATATGCTCCTCACATTTTAAGTCCCAAAGATGTATGTTGCTGTGGGAAAGCTTGGTGTCTGTGTGAGAATTCTAACCCGTACTGGTGATAAGGCTCTGTTGAATAGCATGTAGAACCAAAGCCTTAGGGCAGCAGTGTCATCAAGAAAGGACTATCCTGTCCCTGTAAATCTGGGAAATAAATGGAGTAAGAATAATGTGAAGATTTTTTCAGAAATCCAGAGTAATGTGAAGAATTTCAATCCATCTCCAGGCTGCTTTGAGATGGAGCCTCATGCCACACCATGCCTGCCCTTATTCCAACCTTCCATCTCCTTCTTTTAACCACTTTGGTGCATTTCTCTGCGTTCTTGGAAGCTGTACAGACGATAAAAATCACACAGCTGTATTTGCTCTCTCCCTAGCTAGGTACTTATCTGAACCTTTTACAACCATCTGCTACCTTCTCAGCCATGTAACAGAGCAGAACATCTAAAAAAAAAAAAAAAAAAAAAAGGAAAAAAAAAGGAAAAAAAGAGAGATTTCAGTTTTATCCTAAGCTCAACAAGTAGTTTTATAATCCATGATTTTTTTGGTTTAATACCATGAGAGCTGAAATACCATCATTCAGACTTTGTTCCCCCACTAAAAGTGGTAGTACTTGTAAATATTCATGGCATTCTTATATTGTTTATCAAATCCAAAGCTTTTAATTTAGAGCCCAGCTCAGTCATATATCATTTGTAGCCAAAAGTGGGTTTTATTTCTTTTAGCATTTGAATCCAAAGTATGCAGAATGGATAGACTGTGAATTTTAAGCTCCTCTTATCTTTTCTCAAATTATTTCCTTTGCACTATTTTGTTTTAATTATTTACAATAAGTTGTGCTTTTGAGCAACCAATCGACACAATTCAACAAGATATAATAGGAAAGCAGTTCTTGACTGTTACTTTCAATTTTTCACATCTGTATTTAGATTCATCACAATAAAATCTCCAGGCTTGAATGAAAGGCTACTTAGGGCATAAGATAGGTACTCACCACTGAAAACATAAACCTACTTCAGTTTAATCAAGAAAAACACTTGTTTGCTTTGATTAGACTACTGCAAGGAGAAAATAAACTTAGCCAAAACCAGAGAGAAAAATGTCATTATAGCTTATTGGCATCCAAACTATTACATGTTCTTGCAACTCTACAGTCCAGATTCAGAGATGGGGATCTACTTCTGCTTCTTGTGTGCATTTCTTTTTTAATTCCAAGAAGGTATGGTTGCACTGGATATTTGGTATAGGTGGACAACAGCTGTTGAATGTTTTTATATGAATATGGGCAACCATAGGAGCCCCATGACTGTTTTCCCTGGAACCACAACAGCAAAGCACTTATAAGCATCTAGAGAATAGAAATACACTTTTCATGTGTTTTAGAGTTCTTCTGTCTTCCTTCCAGTTTCTTTTTTCCTAAATAGCCTGGAAATGTGAGAAGTAGGGACTTTCCAAGAAGAAGAAAATGATGGAGGAAGTTGAGAAAGAGTATAACTGAAAGGCGTAATAACCTTGAGGTTTTATTCTCTATTTCACTTTGAGACACAACAGAAGCTCTACTTTCCAGCTGTGTTTTGGTAGGTAGAGAAAGGTTAAGAACAGTGTTTTGAGGGAATGTGTGGTTGTGCTGTTATTTGTGCACTTGCCCAATTTTACATCAGTGTCACTTGAATGCCTTCATCTGAAATCAGGTGCTTAAATGAACAGAGGAAAGTCTGCCCACTGTTCACTTGTCTAAATGGACACAGCAGAAAAATGGCATAAGAAAAGATACCATAATCACATCCATATGACAGATAAAGAATTAAAGCATGGCAGTTGTTGAGTTGTGTTGACAAAAGGCCAACCATGACCTCCAACAACTGAAAAGCAGCAGCCAAGAGAGACATGACATATAAAACAAAACAGGGGTTAGCAGTTTATAACAGAACTGCAGACCAAGATTGAAATTCCTGTAACACTACCATGTCACAAACATCAAATAGGAGTGTAAAAATCAGAAAAACTAGGCCCATGTGAAAGAGCAAAGGGAGGCTGGCTGTTAATTATGAAGTGGATGAAGGTGGTAAAGGAGAAGAGCTTGGGAGAGAAAAAAAGGCATAAAAAGAGAATACAAGGGATAGCAAGTCATATGATCAGATCTGACTGGGATATAATTTTAACAATTTTAATGCTCTGAATATTAGATATTTGTGATTATTCAGGTTTTGATGCGGTTGATCAGTAATCATTTGTTTCCGTGACAACAACTGTGGCTGTTCTGCAAATACTGACAAGTCTGCATTGTGTCAAATCATCAGCACTGCCTCAGACTGCTTTTCACCTGGAGAAAGTTTATTCATGAATCCTCTAGGATCTTCTGAAAAAAATGTTAAGTTGTAGTATATGGATCTCTGTATTATTTTTGAGGGCTTTTACTTTCTGTAGGTCTGACTTTAGGAGTTGCAATGGTTTTTGTACAGCGGAGCAGTGCCAGAAGTACTCTTCAGGGTGCCTTGTCCAGTTGGAGAGAGAATAATCCTTTCTACTACCTCAGCTCCTTTCAGGCTTTCTGAGGTTTAGCATGTATTCTTGATGTCGAGTGTGACCTTTCTTTGGCACAGACACTTTGTCTCCACTCTTTAAAGATGATTGCCCGTTCTTTTGGAAGTGGCTGCTATGCAGCACAAAAACGTCTGAAGTCCCTTTGCAATCCATTAAGAGATTGGTTTATTTACTGTCTGCTATTGATTATTACTTAATCTTAGACCTCTTCCCTCAAGGAAAAGAAAATAATCTTTGTCGAGTTCCTGGTTTATACTGTGGCCAGAGAGAAGAAAAAAACTCTTCACCACTGCTTTTGAGTGAATGAGAGCCCTCAGATAGGACAGAAATGTCTTTTTAAGCAGTTGGGAAAACCTCCCAAAGAACAGTCAGGTTTGCCAACTTTTCCATTCTTTTGTACACTAATCCCTGTGCCCCTACCCACTGCAGGGTCTCCTTCACACGGCTCTGCTGTCTCTTGGTTCACTCTCATGTCTCCTGACCACCCGTTGAGCAAGAAGCTGTAGGTACAGGGAACAGAGATGAGAGCTTCATATGCTGCTGAGTCACTGAGTAGGTGAATGCTGGGTGAACATTGGCAGGTCATGCAGAATAGATGATGGTTCAGCTCATGCTGAATTCCTTTTCCTCCCAGGAAGAACTCATTTGGCGCTCTTCTCAATCCAGGCAGACATCAATCTGTATGGAACTTTCAGGAACAAAATTATTGTTAAGATTTCTGCTTCAAGTTAGCTAAGAGGTCCAAAGGTTCAGAAGAAGAAAATGGACAGATGAACAGACAGAGATTGCTGAAATCTTTGTTTCTTAAAACACAGGCTTTAAAAAACAAAAAAAAGAGTAGGGGGAAAACCAAAAGTACAGATTTAATTACTGGTAACTTTCTTGTCCAAAATTAACTTCTGGCTGCACTTTTTATTTAATTATGACAAGGAATTAGTGAAAATAAATAATTTTCAATATTTTCTGTGGATTTTGTGCACAGTTTGTGATCAAACCATATATTCTATGTCCTAAAAAAGATAAATCCAAATTTGAACAGTTTGATGCAGTGTTTTAATCTCATAAATATGAAAACCAAATCATTACTCATAATTATGAAGTACAGTAAAGAATAACAAGTATTTTCTATCGTCGGGGTTTTGTTTTTCATTGTTTTGTGTGTCATGGGTTTTTGGTGGGTTTTTCTGTTTTGTTTTGGTTTTTTTTTTTTAGATAAGCAATTGTTCTAAAGGGTTTTTAATTACATACTTGTAATGTACACTAAAAAAGCTGGCAGCTCCCTTGCATCTAGCCCCATCCCACATATAGCTGCAAAGTTTTAAAGGAGCTTTGCTCTCCTTCCCTTGTTTTTAAGAGCCAAATTTGGTAGACCCTCTATTTGACATTTCTGGAGACTGAAATGCTTTAGTTCCTGACAGAAGGGCCAATTCTCCCATCTCTTCTTACCTCCATGCCCCAGGTCTCTCCTAGGCAGATGGGAATCGCAGAAGTGCTTAGCATTGTCCCAGCTCTGCTCCCTTCCCACATCTAAGGAGGGTTACCCGTGGTAAAGGCTGTAGCTAAACTGGACACTCTTGAAAACCTCATCCCTTATTATCAGCCCTGCATGGAAGGAAGGAGTACAATTTTTCTGATCAGAGGCTCTAAGAATATAGTATATCAAAACCCTTATGGGTAGAGCTCAGAATATTGGCCTAATGCTGACTAAGGCTTTAACCTCTTCTGGTTTTATTTCAGTTTTATATCCCTGATGTCACAGGATTCTGCCAGCAGAAAGTAGAGGGAATGGCCCTATGGCTTTCACTGTGGGAGTGAGTGTCTTGATCAAGACATATGAGCACCACAGATACCCATTTCCCCTGTAACCCCCATATTAGTGCTTGATTTTCTTTCAGTATTGAATAATAACAAACAAAAAGCCTCAAGACATTTGCCTGGGAAAATTATTCCAACACTCAAATGTGCTTTTCTCTGCAAGTTATTAAACTTAACTTTCAGCAAGATTGATCACGATTCTTTTGATCAGGATTTACATCCCCTCTCTATTGTCTAGATGCACTGTGCCTAGCAGGGTGCTGTGCTTGTGCAGTGGTGGCTGGAACCAGCAGGGAAGTTCTGATACAGCCAGTGAAACCTTCTGTGATGTCATGAATTAAGGACACATCTGGGAGTCAGGAGAGTATTTACTGCGGTGGAACAAGGAGCTGAGGACAGCTCTTTCCAGTTAGTGTTTTCTGCTGAAGTACATGAACTCTGGATGATGTGCTAGAAAAGGAACCACCTGGCTGCTCAACCCATTCCCTTCTCCCCCTTCCCTCTCACCATCCACAGCACCTGTGCTTCCAGCTGTGCAAGTGAGAAATTGTGCCAGCCAGTCCAGCTAGAATTCTGCATAGGTCAGCGTTACCTCTGTTGTTATTATATTTCTCTCTCTTTTTTTCTTTTTTCCTTTTTTTTTTTTGGGGGGGGAGGGTTTGGAAAAGGTAAGACTATTTTTTTGTGTGCTTACTTTACAGCTCCTCACTGTCCTTGCAGCAGAGAAATTTCCAAGCAGATCTTTCTAACCCAAGTCATTTCACTCATTAGTTTAGTAAGACATTTTCATAGTCATCTCTTCTGCAATGGCACCATGAATTCTTGAGTGTGCCTGAATTCTCCAAGGACCTCTTGTTTAATGTAAATGTCCCCAGGCTGTGGCTGTGACCAAGCACTGATTTGGGTGGTCCAGCCAGGCAGCAGGATCAAAGGGAACTTGATATGGGAGGCAGCCCCTGTGTGCCTAACAAGTTAAAGCTGGTCCCAGAGGACACCTGGAGTTACTTGTGCACAGCTGAACCTTTGCGAGAAAGGAAGAGCTGGAGGACATTGTAGACCTCTCCTAGACTTACAGTCAGGAAATCCTACAGGAATATGAACACCTACAGCCAGGTAAATCCCAGCCAAAGATGCTGTGCTATAGCTTAGAGCTGATAGCTAGGCTTATACAAATAGGGGTTAAAGGCATGAAACTGTTTGTTTCTGTTCTCCCTGTACTCAACTTTATATTTGGGGTACCACTTAATATCCATCTATGCAGTGTATGTGGTTTGAATCTTACCCTTAGATAACTAATTCACTATGAGTACTGAGCAAGGAGGTGGGGGATAGGGAAAATGTAAATATAGGTGGACTTGTGGACTACCTTAAGATACTTAAAATAATGGTATTGCTTAAAGTCTCTTGCCTGGTACAGGTCACCTTTTGTATCTACTACTTGTGTATGGGTGCCTCACAAGCCTAGAGATGTCTAGAATGATGGTAGATCCTTAAATCTAGACATGTGGATCCCACCACATGTTGGTTTGTACCTCTATTGAATGTTGGTTTGTACCTCTATTCTGGATCTCACTTCAACTTACCATGGGATTGGTGGGCAAGTCTGCATGCCTGTCTTGGAAAGAGCCTTCAGTATTAAGTATTACTGTTGCTAATAAGGGCAGGACATCCCTCAAGTTCATCAGGTATACTCCAGAGAAGCCTCTATTGCTGAATTGATGAAATTTCTCATTTAATAAAAATATCCAAATATTAACCAAAAAACCCCACCTGATTTAAATGTCCTGCACTACTGCCTCCAGCAGCTATTTTCTTCATGATCTCATTCACATCTCTAGTCAGCCCTCCTCATTAGAACTATTTCTGTCGTTTTGGTCTCAGGAAAAAAAAAGGTGTTTGGGGGTTTTTTTGCCCCATGGGGATCCCTGTCCCAAGAGGGTCTGCTGAGTTAGGAAGAAGAATTTCTAACAACCACCATGAGAAGTACAGTGACTAGGCAAGAAAGCAAACAAAGTTCAAACAAACTTCGAAGTCTATAGAAAATTAGGGGATGTGATTAACTTTTCTGGGGTTTTTTTTAGCTTATTCCATATGTGTCAGTGTGATTTATTCAACATTTGTTTCCTCAAACAGTTTTATTTAAGGGTTTGTGAATGACAATAAGTGAATTAGTGGGGTTTATTTAAGTGAATGTTTGTAGCGCTGCTTTATTGTGTAGATACTGCTGCATCTAAGCGTTACTTTTCAATTGAATTTTAGTATAAATTAGCTTATCTTCTTTCAAGTGGTTTTAAAGCTAATAATCCTAAAAGAATTAAGATTAGAAAGTACTGCTATCAGTGACAAAGCTCATTAATGGCTTTTTATCACCGCAAACTGGTGAACTATAGCCACAGTAATTGGCCTAAATGGAATATACCTTCAGCCAGGTATCCTTTACTCTACTTTACATTAATTACTTCAAGGTTTTTTTCTGGTCAAATAAAATTTGGGTGGCTTGTCCATTCTCTTCTGAAAGGCTGAGCAAATGTCAGGTGTGCTGCTTTGAGAAGTCAGAAAGGGTAAATTTGCAGCAGGCAAGATAAGGACAGGTAAAGAAGGTAAATACAGAGACCAGAACAGTTGCCACTGATGATCATTTTCAGCTGGCTGTAGTGAAATTCAGGCAGCATATTCCCACAGAAAAAGGACTTGGTTTTCTGGATGGAAAAGATGCTCAGGTTGGAAATTGTACTTGTATTTTACTAGTGGATCAGCTTAGGTTTGTTGGGTTGTAAGAAGTATGTTACTATTTTAAAGTTTTTTAAAGTTCAATGAAGGCTGGTCTGCTTCAGGCTTCTCTGTGAAAGCACCTGAACAAAACAGATGCTGTTTTGATTATGGACCTCAACAGTCCTTTCCAGAGGGATAGCCTTCTCCAGTAGTTGCACATTCAGAAATTAAAGTGTAACGCATCACCATGCTTTGATATCCTTATTATAAGCCCTAAGAGACCCTCTCAGAGGCCTGTAAGCGCTAACTAAAGACCCTTGACCTAAAGAAAAAGGACTATTCATTCATGTAAGAGATCTCTGATCTGTCTCTGCTGCAAAATACTATTTTACAGCCCCTGGATAGAAGCAGGTTTCTGGAATGCTCCCCCCGCCCCGCCCTCCCCCAGTTTTCCGACCTGCTCTTGCTGAAATTGCTCCGCTATAGCTCAGACAGCAACGAACTTGCATCCATTAACAACTGCTGTGTTGCCTTTCCTTATGTTATCCATCTTCACAAGGCAAGAAGATCTTACCTCCTCTGTCCAGTTAGATGAAATGTCTGGTTGTTGATATCTGGAAAACAGGATTGCATTCTAAAGGGAGCAAACCAAAGTGTTGGGGTAACCTTTTCTTCCCTCCTCTGCCTCTCCAGTCTCAATTAGTTAGGATGACTGATGGCTCAGTCATCCTCTGGCATGCTTTTGTGCCCCACAGGGCATGCAGGAAGAGTGTTATAGGGTTTAGGCTTTGAAGGCATAAGAATAAGTGGTCATATACTACTGCTCTGTGGCAAAAAGTAGAAGAAAGGAAAATTCAACAGTTTGAGAGACTGGTACAATACACTCACTTTTTCTTCCTTTTGACCCAGTATGAAATAAAGGAAAAATTAGGCTGTGTGAGAGGAAAGAGGAAGTTCTGATAAAAGTCTTCTGTAACAGTACAAACTTTACCTTTCTTCTTCTTCTTTTTAATTTCCGCATTTTATTTGGGAAAAAAAAAAGGTTTTGCAGGGGTCAGGGTATGGTATCCTCACCCAAATTCAGCCAGCTTTTACTTTGAATTCTTGTGGCATTTCTGATGGAAAGAACTCAAAGGGTCTCTTTCTTCCTGGTCCTACATCTTGTTTACTGAGCAGATCCTACATCTGGCAGACAAATCAATTCTAAAACAACAGATTTCAGGTAGTTTTGATGCTATAATCTATGCATTTTTCAGCAATTCAAATTCATCCTAAAAGTTTGCTGCATTAGTGCAGTACCTCAGTGAGCACTCAAAACATGCAACTAAATGGAGTGAAATAGGTACTTAAAGATTCATGTAATGTATTGACCATTTTTGTAACTTAATTCAGGGCATGATATATACAGCTGACATCATAAGCCTTTCATAGCCGTTCTTTAATTTCAGTTTCAGTAATGAATATAGATCCAATTAGAAGCGAGCTGATACACGTTAAAAAGAATTAACAATACCCCAAATTTCTACGTTGAAGTAATGACTGCTATTATAGACTTCTTGATTTTAATCGGATATTCTCAAAAATGACAGCAGATGTGGACTCATAATGCTCAGTTGATGCTACAAGTCACACTCTCTTACACTCTTCCTCGTATTTAAAAAAAAAAAAAAAAAGTTAATTCTTACAAGCATAGAAGAATGTGCTGCATATCTTTTATGGCACATTAATGTTTATCCAAGCAGCCAAGAAGCAGATCACAGTGTGTCACCGACTGGGGGGGTTTGCAGTAGTGGACCCCGAGCACTAACTATGTGAGACAAAAGTTGAGTCAGGCTTATGTGAGCCTGTCTGATATGAGCCTCTCTGGGCTGTGTGGCACTATCTTCAGATCAGACCTGAGACTCTTGGTTCAAAGCATTTTGTCTTTCGTGATACTGAAAGGAATGTTGGAACAGCTCTCACAACGTAATGTCATGATGGTTTACCCAGTTTTATGTCACAGTCTACAGTGACTGTGGGGGAAAATGCCCCTGTGAATGGACTCTCAGTGAGTGGTAATGTACCTCTTTCAGAAATATATGGTGAGCTAAACTGGACAAGAGCCCACCAGTGATACAGGATAGCTTTGTGTCCTCTACTTGAGGCTTTGTGCTAGAACTTTATCTGTCTTCAGGCTTGCTTTTATTTCTATGGCTTGTGTCAGTTTAAGAGAGAAGAAAGAAATTAGTGTAGATGCAATACACCGGGAATGAATCTACTTTTACAGGTTTTCATCTCATCCATCTACCTTCAAGGTAAAATCTGAGTATGCTTCTTCTGACAATGTCTGTATGACTGTGCTTTACCTGTCCCTTCATATAACCTTAGGATTTGGTATTGCAGGGAAGCCACACATATAATTGCATGTGCACCTTTTTAATATGGGCACAATCTAAGGTTGTGATGTGAGATCTCTCCATCTGGACTTGCTTTTCTGATATTTTTGAGTTGGTCTGTACACCAGCTTCAGTATACATGGGAGCAGCTGGGATATGTGGCATCTTGTGCAGAGACACTGGAGAATATTACATTTTCTGAAGTAATAAAGCCAGGGAGTTTAACCGGGCAAATAAACCTATTTGGAGAAATTGAAAGTGTACTGGTTTGTGGTCACTGAAGAAAAATTCTCCAAACAGTCTCACCTTTTAATAAGAACTTGACTGATGCACAAACTCAAAATGGAAGCTATTGGTTGTGTCTGGTTACAATATCTGTAAAGCAAGAGAGGATAAATATATCCAAATCTGCTTTGAGGAATTCCTTGCATGCAGTTGAGCTGCTAATCTAAGCATGTATTAGTCACAGAATTTTAATCAAGTAGCTTGAATTAGAAAATTTCATCAGCAGGGATGCAGTTCTTAAATTGAAAGCAATATTGCATGCTGCTGAATAGATGTACTTTTGTGTTCAAGTTTGGCTCCATTTACAAATAGTTTTTAGACATGCTATGTTTATCCCAGTAATGAAGCATATGGGGTTTCTCTCTGGAATGTGCTTGCTTCTTCTCAGTAGTTGTACCTTATAATTAAAGCTGCCTAGCCCAATGTTAGTATTCTTCCTTCTTTCTCTTTCCATATTATTGCAGAAGAAACTAAGATAAAGAAGCCTGTGTTTATTATCTGAGATAGTGGAGAGGTGGCCTGGCAGGTGTCTTTGTCAAGAGCCAACTCTGAAACTACATGAAGCACGAGTAGAACAAAGGGTAGTGGAGACATGCGGATACAGTACCAACAGAAAACAAAGCTGGGGAGTGGCAGCTGCACTCTGCAGTAGTGTTACAAAAGGAAGTATTAAAACTTTCTGTATGGTAACACTAATGCATGATGCTACATCTCTGGTACTTAGCAGTGATGATATTTCTATATGTAATATGTTTAATGTACTAGACGCGTATTTTAATCATATGATTAGCTCAGTTGGTTAGAGCGTGGTGCTAATAACACCAAAATTGCGGGTTTGATCCCTCTATGGGCCTTCCCTTAAGAGCTGAACTCGGTGATCCTTGTGGGTCCCTTCCAACTCAGAATATTCTGTGATTTTTGCATCAAGGGTGGAAGATCCGGTCTTTAGTTCAAATATCTAGTGTTGCCTGAGATGTGTGAGGAGAGAAAAAATGTTAAGCTAAGTATTTTTGAAGTGGGGTTTGGTTTTTTCCATACCAAGAAGTGTGATTGTGCTTGAAAGCAAAATTTCTGAGGGAAGATAAATACTTGATATGTGCTGATATGAGCCTGTAATGGAAACTCTTAATTCCTTATGCTTCCTTCCTCTCTGTCCCTTATTACATGCTGCATTGTGCACAGCATCAATTCAACGATGTTTCAGTAAATTTCTACTTAACCATTTCTCAGCTGTTATGAATTCAAAAATTTGCTTTCTTCCCACAAGATGTTCTTCAGTTCAAAACTGCTTCATTGTTACTTAACGCATTTGCCTAAAATATATTAAAATTAAATCTAGGTTGGTTATTTTTTTTTTTATATTCTTTGAAAAAGAAAGAATGTTTGAGTATTAATATCTTTGGGGGTATGTTTGGCATTCTGGCAAATTCTTTTAATTTGTAATCTGCTACTAATTAAAAAACGTGAAAATCAGTACTGGTTTGGAGATGTTTCTTAATACTAAACAAATATTTGAAAAGAGTTAATAAATTATTAGACTATTTTTAAATTATTTTAAAATTAGATTATTTTTTAATTATTTTAATATTTATTAAATTATTTTCATGCTTAGATGCATGAAAACTAAATCAGTTGTTGCCGTTAAAGGTTCGCGCCTCAGGTCTTGCTTATAGCGTGATTTACAAATGTATATTTACATTGCTCATCAGTGATCTGTCCTTCCTGATACTGTGGCTGTAATGAGTAGGCAGGTCATCTACTGCAACTGTACAAATTATTTAAAAACATGTCATCTGCATAAGGAGAGACTCTTTAACTATCGAGTTTTAGTAATGGTTCCTCTTCAATACTGGGTCTTCTATCCCCACCATAATAATATATTCAGTAACCCAAGTCTGCAGGAAAGAAAAAGAGTAGCAGATGAAAACTCCAAAACCTCAGATGGAAAAAGCAGCCTTAAAATCTTAGCTTAGCCAGGAAGGCTGGGAAGACTGAGAAGCCTGGCTGTGGAACTATCAAAATTGGTCTATGCTTGGAAATTAAAAACTTTAACATCTGTTGTTGATCCATTTCATACCTAACCCTCTGGACCTTCCTTTCTTAGGCATCGCTGATAGTGTTGATAGATAGATAGGCATTGCCTGTGCATTCCTTTTCATATTCGCTGTATCTCTTGAAATAGCACATCCAAAGTTTGAGAGGCAGAGCCCGTGGCCATGGTAGTCCACACTATGGGTCCTTTCTCTGAGATGAGCCCAGTTCGAGAGCCAGCCTTCCCAGCTGAGCCCAAGTGTTGTATCATCTGAAGCACCAGCAGATGCACAGTGCACATGGATAGAAGGATTCAGCCTGCTCTCCAAATTCACTTTGCACAAACTCTTTACTTGAAAAAATCTGCAGAAGGAAATTTCTCTAAAAAAAAAACAAAACAAAACAAAACAGATTTGGAGTGCATATTAGCAGTAGAGAAATGTAAATGCATAGACAAATAGTTGCACTAAAAACTAGAGTTTAGAAGCTGTAAGTGGCCATTGTGTGTACACAGATGCTGGGATTCAGGTTAACTTTAGGCATTTAACTCCAGAACTCATGTAAGAAGGCTCATTGACCTGGCCTCCCTCCAAAAATGTGAACTGAGACAAAACGAGATGAGTCTGGACCTACCAGATCTATTAGGTCAATCTATGCTGACCTATTCAACTTGAAAATATCCTGATCACTGGACTGTTAATATTTGTGCAGTTGTTCTGCTGATAATGCCTTTTCTTCCTTCTCAGCCAGAGAGAAAAGCAAGACCTTTGTCAGAGAAGTTTTCTGATTATTTTTCTTCTTTTCTCTCCTCTGCTCAGCAAATAGGGTGGAGATTGTAGATGGTATTTTTTTTTCAGAAGTGTGCTTTCAAAATGATGATACATAGTTTAATTTTACTATTATGCAAGTCTCATTGAATTCCAGGGAGATTAGTCAGGGTAGGGAACTGCAGGACAATAAATTCTTGCAGGATCAGGGGCTGTCTCTGTTCTTTAGTCTGAAGTGTTGCCACTACATTGTGTGTTACTGATGATTGGTCTGCCTCAAAAGTTTTTTTTCTCCTACTTTTTGTGTATGATACTTCTGCGTAAGACCTATGGCCGTGCGTTTCTCTGTTAATGCATGGGAGTTCAGGACATGGGGTTCTGCTGTATTAAATGCTTTAACCAAGCAAATCTGAACTCTGATCATGGTGCACATTGATCAATTAAGCCTTGCTGCCGGGCCCAAGCAGGCAGTTCAAACTTAGCAGGCTTTGCGGTTTCCTGGATATGTGGTTTCCTGTGTGTTCCTTCATGGTTTCCCTATCAGTGCTCTGCTGCAAATTCTCCTCCTCTGCCTGTTGGGCTGACTGTACATTCAGGAATGACTCTCGTTATCTTTCTTGGCCTTTGGCATGTGTTGTTTATCTACACATCGTGTCTTGCTCAGGCACTGTCAGACAAAGTATCTTCCAGGTGGAAGGAGGATGCTCTTCCCATGCGGAAACCTCTCTGCTCTTTTCTCAATGAAGAGAAAGGAGGGTTGGCTTAAAAAATGTACTTTCTCTGACCTAAGGCTGCCTTAAAAGGCAATGAAGAAAGATGTGATCACACCGTTTCTAAAGAGGGGAAATGCTGCAAATGCCAGTAGCCAAAGGATGTCAAATGATGATATTCAGCAGGCTGGGAGGTAAAAAGGCTGATTTCTTTTGGGCATAGTGATATTAGGTATTACAGCAGCAATAAGATTTTGGTTTTTGCAATAAATAATCTTAGTTTGAAATTCATCCCCTCTCTAAATCAGCTGTGTCTAGATGCAGATTTACTGCTTCAACTCAGACCATAGTAATGAGAATGTAGGTAAACTGTTCTTTGCTTATTTACTTGTACTTTTAAGGGGTGAAATACCTTAGGCAACAACTAGATCAGAACTCTTGGATTTAGATGACTTTGTGGTTGATTGGTTTGGGGGGTTTTTAGTAGATTAGTTTTGGAATATGCTTCCCATACTATTATGGTACTGTAACTATCAGATATATGGTACAATTATTGAAATGTCCTATAGATAAAACAGAATAATTTCACAGAGCCTGGAAAGCGGTAATTGTTTATGCAGACAAATTGCCAGCTAAGAAGAATTTCTTATGAGTATTTTCAATTTTTAATGTCATGTAAATTATTCCTACATGAACATAAACAGGAAAGTAGGCTATGATTTTCAGACCCTTTTGAGAAACATTTGTTCACATTTTTTTCATTCATTCTGCATTTTTATTGTACCACCCAATAACTGTTTCCCTCCCTCTACCACCCTACTCATCCATTAATGACCTCATTGCATTGCTGCGAAATACACTTATCACTGGGATTCATTATTCTGTCATGGCAAGGCTATTTTTAGCCCAGACTCCAGCTGGCAACTGAGAAGAAACATAGGAAAGAAAATTGCCTCAGGTGCTATTAGTGCTATCTAGTTGCCTGTAGTGTCTACATTTTAATGTGAAATGTCCTAGAGTGCATGGCTCCAAAATTAATTTTTTTTTTTTGTTATTTCTTTAGCCTAAGAAGCTAAAAAGCAATATTCTGGTCTGGGAGAAAAAAATAAGATAAAATAAAAAAATTGAAATGAATGCATGTCTTTGAGGGAGAGCACTTCAAAGCTGATCAATGAGTGCAGCTTGAAAAGCATATAGCAGCCAGAGTTGTGATGAAGTTTTCTACTTTTCCTTTTTACTGGGCAGAAGCTCACCTAGTGTTGGCATCTCCACGTGGCTGGGAGGTGTATATCTAGAAACTTGTGCTTGGGAGTGAGAGTTAAATATTACATTTTTGCTTTGGCGCAGCACACAAATTTTGGGGGCTTAAGGATTTACCTGAAAAAAAGTCTCCTCTGGAGGTGTCCCTGCAGGTTTCATTGAGTTGCTAGTAATTTTAATGTGGTATCCTATATGTGGAAAGGAATTTGGAGAAATTTTCTGACTTGTCTCTCTAGATGTAAGGTTTCAAATGGGACCATTGACCACACTATGTTCCTAACAAAAGATTTCAAAAGGTACTAACTTTTGGAATAGAAAACTTGAGAAGAGAGTGAAACTAGCTGCTCTGTGCCTGGCAGCCTTGCCTCGGACAACGGGAGTTTAAGGCAGCAGTCCAACTCACAACGCACAGATTTATGCATCAAAATTTACCAGTTTTGATAGAGGAGCCAAATGAATGTGAAACACAAACTACTCTGGAGAGATCTCCCTTGGATTTATGAAAATATTTTGGAGTGTGGACAGTCTTTCGTTGCTCCAACATGTAGCCTGGCTCACTACAGTCCAGAACTCCTCCTTTGGCAACAGACTTGCATTTTTAAGGTTTTTAGATTCCATACAATGCTAAAAAGTTTGATAAAATTGATTTTGAGACAAATTTAAAACCTCCATTCGAAGAAGTAGTTAATTGCCCCCACATCAATCTGTGATGTATAGTGTCTCTGTAAAATACTCACTAAAAAAACCATTATTTTACTACAGTCCAAATACCCTTTATGAAAGAAAGCATGCATTAAGTGGAAAATACATGCATTAGAAACCTTTATAGTAAGGCTGTGCATATCAAAAATAAGTCCTCTTTTAGCATCAGTAGAGCTGGAGGGGTAACAACTGTACCTTGGTCTTCCTCAACACCAGAGTGAGATGATGAGAGGTCCTCTTGAAAACCCATAAAACTGTAGTAAGGCTTCATGGAAATTTGCTGTTTGATTCCAGACAAAATTCACCTGTAGGTCTTTTTATTTAGCATAAACAACTATTGTGCTTCTGTGATCCACATGACTAACTTGATAGATGCGGCTACAACCCGTGATGGGAGTTACATGCCTCTGGGAAAAAACCTTTATGCCAATATAAAAAGATTTCAAGGCGTGCTGTTTAATAAAGGAGAAAGATAAGCTTTTACAAAATGCAGCTTTATACTGCTGAAAGGCATGGCACCCAAGAAATTAAAAAGTATAGCTACTGTTGGGGGAGAAAGAAAAGAGAACAGTAAGTTATTTCTGAAAATAGTGATAGCAGTGGGGTCCAATTGTAATGGCCATTGCCAATGCTTGTGTGTTTAGTTGAGTTAAATAGAACTCCATGCTTGGCCTCAGGCATCATTACTTTCAAATTACTCTAAAATGACTATAATATTCTCCATTATATCCTTAATTAAGCATCACAGGACAAAGAAGCTTTGCAAACAAAGAACATTTCTCTGTGAATTGTTGTGAGGAGGGAATTGTTGTGCATGGCATCTTATCATTGTTCTGGTAAAGCATGTTGGAAAAAAAACCCCTTTCATTATTTTTGTAATATGTTTAATCAAATTATGTGTTATGAACCTGTGACTGGATAATGGCTTGACAGTGACTGTTGAACACTAAGGCAATAATGAAAATTACGAAGTTTAAGAAGATAAATATAAAGCAACCACTATATGTATAAATCTAATACCATTGTTCCAGGGATACTAAATAATTGGATTTAAACAATAGACAGTAAGTATTGCTGAACCAACAGGCTGTTCCTGGATTTTAAAGCACTAGAAATCTCATTTGGCAGCAGCTGAAGAGGGGGACAAATGAATCTTAAAATTTAGAGCTTTTAAGAATCACAAAATATTAACTCAGAAAAGAAAACATGAATTAACATGATGAATAGAAATATTCTGACTGGCTTGGAAAATAATCCTTTTTCTTCAGACACATCCCAATTAATATCTACAAAAATATGTTCAAGTAGCCACTATATTCTCTGTGCTCTTAGAGAGTTCTCCTATAAATGATACTAGCTGCACTTTTGCATCTACCTGTATTTGGGTGGTGTAACACCTAGACACACCAGCTGAGTTGGTTCCTTGGTGTGTAAGACAAAAGGCTCATGCCCTAAAGGTGAGGCAGCTTGTGCTGAGGAGCTCATGGAATAATGGGACCAGAGAGGCAAGGGACTGAGAAACATATATGAATGTAAGAGAAAGCACAAAGGCAAACAGGAAACAACAGCAGTTCCTGAACCTGGAACGGATGCAACTCATCTGAAAATGGAAAAACATCTCATTTTGCAACTGTGATCATGTGGTGCAAAGGACCCCTAACATAGAAGCTTCTAGGATATTTCTGGAATTACTCAGGAGCTAGGTAAAGAAATAGAGGCTGCTAAAAAACCAGTGGAAATTCAGCAAACCCCGCAGCAATTCCTCTTTCATTTAGAGTTCAAATATTTTTTTAGAAACTTAAATAGGAGGGAGAAAAACAGCTGCACAGTGCTTCAGGGATTATATGCTAGTCATTAAGAAAACATCCAATGGCCTTTGCTAATTCCGAGCAGAGATACATTATTGAAAAAATGTGACCAAAAAAACCAATTGCAGCTGATAGTTGTGTTTAACTATTAAATTTCAACTAGATGAGTGGAATATTATTGATAAAACCCCCGTATTTTAGAGGTGCTTGCTTTTCTCAAGGAGTGTTAGAGCTGCTTTACACTATTTCTTTGGTTTAAAACAGGTGAATTGAGATATTTGAAGACTGTGTTTTATGTAAACACTTGAGGTGAAGGCTGTGTGGCCTTGGGGCACAGCTGGTGAAAGGGGTTACGGGTGTGGGGTACCTGTATTCATCCCAGGCTGCAGAACAACTTTGGGGCTCTTCTAAGAGCTTATATGAGAGGAAAAACTACCTGCTTTAATTCATGAAAACTGTGGAACAGTTCAAGTTATGTATATGGATATTACAAAGTCCAACCTGTTTGCAAACACTGAGATGAAATTAATGATACAAGACCATTTTTCACTGACTATAGCTTCCTAATTTGATCCAAGAATTACATTAGAAACAGTCATAGCTCATTGATGGTTTTACAATAGAACCATTGGAGTTTTTCTGAAACTGTGTTAATTTTCACTAACTTTGATAAACATATGGATTCTCAAAAATATAGTTTCCTAGGTAGAGTGACACTTGATGACAAGAAAAGAGAAAAGGTCCTATTAGTGTCTAATAAAGGGTCATAAAACCATTACACCTGCCACCCACAAGCAAAGTCCAAATCTGATCATAACATGATATATTGAAGCCTAATTGTCAGCTGAGGGATACAGCAACATAGGGATTAGAGGACATGGAGTAGGGAAAGGTGTAATGGCAGTGTAGCCATGGAGCAGGGGACATGGAAGACAGGTTTGAACTGTTAAGCTAAGTATGGAGCAGCATTGCAAATGTATGGCACAAACGTGTAAGAAAATGTGCTTGTTAATTTCGACATGTGTAGAATAACTTATCCTGCATCACCTTTCTAGCATTCTGGCATCTTTATGACAAAGGAGGTCTTTCACACTGTGGTGATCTCTAATTTATATTATGTTGGTGAGCTCTGACTAGACTTGTGCATCATGTGCTGTTTTTTCTGTCTCAAAACAGATGAAAATAACTCTTTGACTGTTTGTGAGCTTACAGCAGAATGAGCTTCCTGTGGTGCTTGCTAAAATGCATCCCAATTGAGTTTTCTCCAGTGTTTGCTTAAAATGATTAGCAAGCAGGTTTTAAGAATTAATATATTTGCTGGCATCACCGAGAAAAATGAATGCAACATGCAGCTCAAATAAACTGCCTCTCTTATTTCAATGACTGCTCTGTGCACACATATTTTTTCCAAATATTTAGGGTGCATATTGTAGCTATTGTGATTATATAATTTCATCACCTATCAGTTTGTACTGTATGTTAATGTTTCAAGAAACTTTTAAATCATATCACAAAGAATAAATATATTTTTTTTCCTTCTCTATTCTTCATCTTCCTCCAGTTGATTGAAAAGCTCCTGTACGTGAATCTGCCTGGTTCTTCCTCATTGCAGCAAAAATCAGATGAGCAAATCATCGTCAGCTTTTCTTTTCTGGCATTTCTAGCATTTCCTTTCTTTCCCCTGTTCTGAATGATATCTTGAGGTATAATAACTGAATTTTTAATATCTAATTATTTCCTTTAAAAAGTTGTCCACAATAACCTGCCTTGATTTTGGAATTTATTTCGGTCATTATATTTGAGGACTAGGCTAGGATTGAAGGGTCACAGTTGAGCAAAAGTCATGCTGCAGACAGATCTGCTCATTTCAAATAATTTTCAGTACACTTAGGTGTAGTTTAGAAGTTTTCTCCCCTTAATAAACCCTCTGCTTTTTGTTTGTTTGTTTGTTTGTCTTATTTTTATCTTACTATTGCTTTTAAAATTGCCTGAAATGAAATGGTGATGCAGCATTTACTGAAGGGGTGGAATTTTTTGGTTTGGAGTTGATTTTTTATTTTTAATTTAATCAAGGTTATAATATTTGAAAGTACTGCCAAAAATGATTTAAAAAAAATACCTACCCCCATAATATTAAATTTTGCAAGTCTTTTTGATAAGCGAGGTTACTTATTGTTGTGTGAGACTGTGGGATGAGGAGAACTGTCATATCAATGCCTAATGTACTGAATAATGGGCCTTCTACATAAAGTGCATTTGCTTTGTTCCTATAGTGACAGATGCAAGGAATTAATTGCTCTTAGCAAGAAATGTTCATTGAAGATAAGGCCTGAAATGAACACTGACACACAACTGTGAAACGCCCTGAAACTGTTTCTTGGTGACAAATTACTGCTGAGGTATATAGACCCTTCCACAAAAGTGACACCTATTGAATTTATTAGACAGATTATATAGAGAGGACTGAATCATTTTTTGTCCTGTTTGTAGAGCTGACATTTACCAGCTTCTCCTAATGAATTGGATATAGGCTACCGAAAACAAAAGTCAGATGGTTATGAAATCTCTTGCACTGCCTGCCATGGATCATGCAGCCACAGACAGTGTTCGTGCAGTAGCATTTTTTTTTGTGTGTGTGGAGGTGGACAGACCCTGAGTTTCAGGCTTAGGTAATTCATCTTTTCCTGGGAAATTGTGCAAGAGTTGCAAGCAGAGCTGTGAAGCCTCAGCGAATACAGTGAGGCATGCAAACAGTTTGCACGTTGCGCAAGGTAAGGCTGGATGTGCACCAAAGGAGGAACCTGAAGGGTTGAAAATCATGCAGCGGAGCTGGTGTCAAAAATCAAATTTCCCAAGTGAAGGAGCCAATGCAGTCAGTGAGGTGTAAGCCCGCATTTCAAAGTCAGCTTTTTGTAGAGGAATATATGGTGCAGTAAATTTATTTTGTGGGTGTTTATCTTTGGAGACTTTTGTTAAAACACTGTGTTTGGTCACCAGTCAGCCTGAATGTGGGCTAATCTTAAATTCTGTCTCTTATTTACACATAGCCAGAGAAGATATTACATGGCATTTCTTATCAGTCCTTTGCAAAATAGATTAATATCATGAGCTGTAGTTTTCAGAGAGGGAAACCAAGATGCAGGAAAGTGACTGAGGTAATAATTTTCCCCACTCCCCAGCTTATTGACAGAATCAGCAACAAAAGCAAATCTGTTGATCACAACCCTGTGTTGCTTTCTACAGTCCAGTTTACATAGCTACAGGTAATTTTAGTCCTGTTATTTTGGGGTTGAGCCCAGGTTGCTGTAGCATAGGGAGCAAAGGCTGTGTCTCCCGTACCAGCAGGTCATCAGTCACTCAAGAATTTAGGAGCACGGCAGGCCATGTGTGCAAAAGCATCAGTTCATTGAGTTGGTATGTATCTAATCATGTACTTAAAATGCAAGTGAACAAGATTGTAATTAAAAGCCTTCATTATAATTTGCAAAACCAGAACCATAGAGAATTTCTCTGTTGCACCTCCATCCAAATTATTATCAATGATATAATATATACCTTACAAGGTAAACAGAGAAGTAATCCTTCCTCAAGATATTGTGAAGGAGAGGAGAATAAAATGTCCTTCAGCAGCTTAGGATCAAAGCATCCACGACACAGCTTCTCAAGAATAGGCTGTTGTACTGAACGTTTACTGTAGGTGAGCATGGTATGACATGGCTCATGGTAGTTGTTTCACAAGGGATAAATCAACCCTTGCCCAGAATGCTGTATAAACCCAATGCACTGCTGTGATCCTGCTCTCCTCCCTGTTTTGCTGGATGCCAAAACATGGCTGACTTTGTCCCAGAGGTAGGCATGGAAGGAGATACAGAGAAAACACATTACGAAGAAGTATTAAACAGCACTTTATTTCTTTTTACCTACCACGGACTTCTTAATGAGTACTCCACAAATGTGTAAATGTAGCAAGCCTATCTGAGTAGAAGATTCCAGATCCGTTTGGCCTGATGTATGTGAAGACAACTCAAGGCTATCCTGTTTCTGTAGAGAAAAAAACCCATAATTCCCTGTTTTATTCCTCCCAATCCTCCCTCCTTTAACATAGGGATTATCTAGAGATTTGACTCTCTGCCAGTCCTTTCTTTTTGCCTACTCTGAAATGTCACCTATATCAGGGTGTGGCAGAAACCTTTCTTCATTCAGCTTACAAACCTTCTGAACCCCAGACCCTTCTGCCTCAGAGGACCTATGGTGCTACAAGTCTAGCTGATGCAGTCTGCACCACTGCACTTGAGCAAGATTGCACATGTACAATGAAAGGCAAAAAAGAAAATTTCAGCCTAGCAATATCAGCCTTTAAGTACTTTGAATCTTGGGAAAGATTGTTTTGATATTCTGCTCTCTGTGTAATTTTAGTATTTTTTTCTCCCCAATGATTTAAATTAATTTGAATCAAATCATTAGGCCCCAGACTGGTACTGAACATGATGACTCATCCCTAAATTAATATTGTCTATCCTGAACAACTCCTGCCTAAATGACTGGAAGATTCATGTTCCTCACGAAGTCAGCTACATTCAAATGAGTTCTGCAACAGTTCATTAGGTAATGATGTAATTTATATGTCTGGGTCAACAAATGTTTTCCTCCTTTGACTTAAAATGGACAGTGTGAGTAACTAAACAGGTGTTCTGTTAAAAAAAAGAATAGCAAGTCGAGCTTGATTTGGGACAAGACACAGCATACAGTACTGCACGTATTTCCAGTTCCAGACTTACTTCTTCCTTGTACAGTCTGGCATTATATAATAAACCTGTCTTCCTTTCAGCAAATTCTGTCTTATAAATGATGTGCTTGACACCAACACTTGAAAGGGGCCATGCTAAAGGGATCTGTTAGTATGAAGAATAAATGCACATAATTAGTCTGAGTTCAGTGGTATGTGAAACCTCTGTATAACAGAAGTCAGTCGTTCTAGATGTTTGCTATGTGTTGGACATCTTGCCTCCCTACATCACTGTGCCATTTGTGTTGTATTTCAGTCATGAGAAGAGAGATTGGCAACAGCACAGCAAGAACCTCCCAGAAATGCTTTTCTGTGTCTATAGACCCCACATGCTAAATGGTCTGCAAGTTCTGCTAGCAAATCTTTCTGAAGGACTTAAATAGTATAGCCTCAATGAAACAAAGGGAGAATTATTATTAACTGGTTTTGCTTCATTTTAATTGTTTGGTGGCTGCTGAGTTTTGGGGGGGGGTTTTTTAGTGATTATCAACTTCGGATAGGAACTATTTTTATGTGTTGCCAAGCCTGCCAGTAAATGAGCCTCTTTTCTGTACACCTGTGTCGACAGGGTATGGCATTTCAGATTTAAGTGATCTTGGCCTCCTTAGGGGAAGAATCTGTCAGTTGTTCTCTGTAATGAATGATGGGTTTATGGTACGAGGCACTGCCTGTAGTATTAGCAGCAGAGCATGGCTGTCCTAGATTGTATAGTGCTGGCTTCTAGTTATGGTAGCTGCAGTAATGAATGACTAAATGATATGGGTTGACAACTGCTCTGCTTTATAAAATATGACACTATTTTTGCCTAATTTCTGTGTTTCCATGAACAGCAAGAACTTCCTATCTTCCTCCCACAAATAAGAGAGAAGAAATTGTGATGGAAAAAGAAATAACATAATTATTTCCATCTCTCTTTCCTTTGCTGGCACAAGGCGATTACCTAGCTATTGAATCCTTTAGCACAAGTCTCTTTCAAAGCAATCTTGTGGTGAATTTATACGACCAGCCTTGCTGGCGTCAGTTACTTTTGTAACCTGAGTATGCTGGATGCAGCACATTTATTACATTGTGTCGTTGAGCTCAGAAGAAGTGAAGGAATAATGCTAAAAATGAGTGACCGAGCTGACGGAAATGACATCTGAGATGGCAGTCTGGAGGGGCTTGGAATAATTCAAGTATAATGAATGTGAATTATATCAATATCAGCAGATTTGATATCTAGAAGCCAGTTTACTGAAACTCTTATCGAGTTGCGTCTCTGTAGCTTCTGGGTTGTTGATGATTGCTCAGTCCCCAGGGCACCTGGGGATGGGCTTATGGACAGCTTTTCATCTGTCTGCTCTTCTCTAACTGCTCACCATCAGTCGTCCTGTCTTGCTGCCATCTTTTTCAGGGTATTGAAATGTAGACATTTCTTACCATACCAAGGCACAGTCCTGGGGCTATTAGTAACAGCTATTTTTATAACAGATGGAATCTAAAAGATCCTAAATCCTTCAAAAGTATTCAAAGCTTTTTTTTCACTGTTGATTCTACTTTTTCCTAAGGTTTCTCCATTTCCTCCTCGTGTCTGGGCTAAAACACTCTCTTGCATGGGTCTTGTGGTTTGGGTTTTTTACATAGATCAAATGTATTATAAACCTCAAAATTATCAGGAAAAAAGCTTAAAGAACATTATAAAATATGCAGTAAAAAGTTGTGCTGTGTATTAGGCCTAGAAAATGAGCAATTACTTTTTTTTTTTCGATTTCTTCTTTTTTTCACAGGAATTTCCAAATTATATGTGGTTGGAGGAATTGTTGAGTAGATCAGAAGAAAGTCAATGATTACATTTTTAAACAAAACAATGGACAAATTCATTAGTGAAATATTTTATTTTGTTTCTATTCAATCATGCAATTTTCTCCTTTGGCAGATTTTCAAAGTTTTCAAAATATCGATTGTTCGGTAATTTTAGTCTCCACAGCTGTGGCACAGAGTTAATTTCCTTACAAGAGAAGCCAATCTGCATAATCAGGATCTGAAACAATGGTATGTTTTCTGCTCTTCCTGCTGAGTGTTTGCCTAAAGTAATTCTTGTCCTATCATAAACTACTTTTAGGAATATAGGGCATAATGCACAACACAGAAGTTTCACATAAAAAGTAACGCAGTGAATGATTTAACGTTCCTGAAAACTGATTGTATGCATAAATGTATGTACTTCTAGTGCCACAGGAAAAATAGTTCCAGCCTTTCCATTTCCCAGAGCATTGTTCTTTGCACTTACACTTCTCTTCTGCTCGAAAACCCATGCACCCTTCATTTCCCACAGATGGCCCAAGGAAGAATCCCACTCTCCCAGATGTACAGAAAGAATTATATTTATCCAGATGCCCATATAAAGTCTGTCATAGAATATGTCAAAAAAATGGCAGGTTAGAGAGCTGACAGGTGCATACTGCAGTGAGCCTCTGAGAGGTCTCAAACACCTCAGCTGGTGAAAGCAAAGTAGAAACCGGGCAAGAAAACACAGGGACAATTAAAAGACTTTGGATAATAACTATTCTTGCACATGAGAGTTTTTTGAGATAGACTTTTTATCTGCCATTTACCTCATGGTCAAAAAATTGAGATCTGTGCCTGTGAGAGGCATTGAACTTAGGAACACTTGAAGACATCTCTTATGCCTTAAAAAGTAGAAGACTAAGCATCCTCTGGTCTATATGTCTGCCTCGTGTCACACACCTGCAAGTGTGACATCTGCAAGGATGATGGGAGTTACTTGGCTGTGTTCTCAACCACCTCTTTGAACTTCTTTCCTGTTTTCTCTTTAAATACCAGAGGTATTTAGTGGAAAAGGTATTTGGGTTTCTCTTTCAGGCTGAGGTTTTCCTGGCAGTATTTAGGACAGAATATGTTTGCTGTAACCTGTGTCGGGGGGCAGCTGCTCTGTGAGGGCCATGTGCCCATCATGCCTATCAGTGCTGCCCTGGGATGGGCGGCTCAGTCTGTGAGAACCTGGTAGTCAAGGGGGTCCTGGTTTTTTAGATAGTCGTGAAGAGAGAGATTCATCACAGGTACCTTTTAACCATGTTTTAAAGGACCTCTGCGACTCGTTCACCCTTAGCTGAATATCAGTATTAAAGTTCTAATTTAGAGAATATATTCACAGTGGACATAAAAAAATATATGTGGGTATGTCTGTATATGTATACATATATTCCTATATGCATGAAAGCCTTGACAGATGTGAGCAGTAGGTGTAGTAGACACTTGTAGCACATAGAAGAGAGAGCATTACAAGTTGTGATAAGCCACGTGGTTGATCTGCATTTTGGTTCCACAGCAAGACACAGCAGTAAAACCACTGTCTTCAAAGCTGTGGTTAGAGAAGCAAACTGCATCTAATTCACACCACACATGGAAAACTGAATCTCCAAAGCAGAAGAGAACTGAAGAGTTGGTACTTATAAGGGAGAGTTTCTGGCTTTTTCAGTGACAAAAAGAAATTACTTGAAAAATATGAGTAATCTCTGCTCAAGAAATACAAGTCTGAGGGAGCTTACACACTGGTTACCTGAGCAGAAGGTGCTTGAAAACTGAATGGGAGCTCACACTGGTCTTTCAGAAACTAGTGCTAAACTCTTCCCACACACAAACAGCTTTCACTTTGGATAGCAGAAGCTATTTGGGTTTAGGAAGTGCTGAGCTTAACATTAAAATAGCTGTTCGTAAGCCTGAACACTTTACAGAATCAAAGTTCTATCTTTCCTACTGTAAAGCTGGGGAAGTTGAGTCACAAAGAGTATGCTCTTTTTAAGGTCTCAGGGAGAGTGTGTGATAGAACCAAGAGTAGAATTCAGGTCTTTCCTTTCATGATCTAGGGTCTATAGCACAAGTCTGAAGACTGTAGGGCTGTTTAGCCTGGAGAAAAGAAGATTGAAGGGGGACCTTATTACTGTCTACTACTACCTGAAAGAAAGCTGTAGCGAGGTGGGGGTTGATCTCTTCTCACAGGTAACAAGTAGAAGGATGAGAGCAAGTGGCCTGAAGTTGCTCCAGGGGAGGTTTAGACTAGGTATCAGGAAAATTTTCTTCGCTGAAAGGGTGGTTAAGGTGTTGGAACAGGCTGCCAAACAAAGTGGTGGAACTACCAGCCCTGGAAGTGTTAAAAAGGTGTGTGGATGTGGCACTTGGGGATATGATTTAGTGGTAAACATGGTGGTGCTGGCTTAATGGTTGGACTCAATGATCTTGCATGTCTTTTCCAAACTTGACTATCCTATATTTCTATGATGCTGTACACCCTGAATTGTTACTTCTTCCCAAAATACAAGTAGCTCAGAGTCACCATGGCACCTGGCCCAGTATCTTCTCTTTGTTGTTAATTGTTGAGTTATTTTAATTAAGAAACAGCTATGATTTAATTTGATTTTTTTCTTTCACAAAGATTGAGATATGCTTATTTAATTTAACAAACCAAGCAAGGCAGCCTTCTAACTATTATTACCTTTTTAAATAGGTATTAAATCCAAGAATCTCTTTTCAGTTTTTAACTATGTGTATTTTCCTTAGTTCAACTTCACTACTGAATAGTCTATTTACTTTTATAGAAGTTTAGTCTTTTGCCTGATGAAGGTACGAAGCTGTGCTGCTCCCTTTTCAACTTATTTTAATATATTATTTTAGTTGTCCTAAATAATTCTTTTGCACATAGAAATACCATTTAGTTGGTTAATTCCTGTTCATATTTTATGAAAGTTTCTATGATAACTATGAAGACATAGAAGTGACAAGACAAAACAGTGTTAGTTATAGATGATAAAAGCTGAAGTCTGTCTTCTGTCCAAGCCTGATGTTGTTGGGGTACTACTCATTAATTTCAGATTTCTGATTAATTTAAATATTGAATGTAATCATTTTATCTGTGTCTCCTGCTGCTCTCTGCTGTCTCACTTCTTGAGACAGCAACAGGAATCAGATAGTGGCACCATCTTCAGGGAAACAATGCGTTTCACTCAGTGAGACACCTTAGCTGTTCCTGTGAACAAACAAGCAAACTAATGTAGCTAAAGGACTGGGGAGTGACTTTGCCTCTCAGGAGAACATTCTCTATCCTGCTTCCTCTACTTTTTTCATGGCTGTGACTCTAAAAGGTCTTTCAAGCTTCTTTTTTCTTATCACAGCTTTGTGATTATATTGACTGTACGTGTCATTCACAGGCAACTCTGACGTTGCCTAAGTCTCCTAACATCTTCTGAAAGGCAGGGAAACCTTCTGGAGGCTTTTCTACTCACGGAGAATTTGTGTCAAAATACAATGCCTGGAAAAGAAAGCAAAGCCTGTTTTGTTGTAAGAGCAAGGAGGACACTGCTGTTCACAGTTTTTCAGCAAGAAATGCCATTTGATGAATTCACATCAGGATTCCTACCTGTTGTGCCAACCCTCCAACACAGGCACTGGAGTGACGTGACACAGTCTTTGTCTCATCTGCAGAAACCTATGCCTTCACTGAATGCCTGTATACCTCCTTGTCTTTAGGCATGGTTTCTCAGTTTGGATATGCATGAGAAAAGGTAAATGACATATGCAGGCATATTACATTAATACTTAAGGGTGGATTTTTGCAGCCTGAGTGTGTGTGCGAGCGCGGGGAGATACAGGCTCCTGCTGATGTCACCAAGAAGTTTTGGCACTGGAAAAGGGCATGGGAAAAGGTGGTGAACAGTAGTGGGACCCACTGGGTCAACCACAAAAACTGAGTTTAGCTGTGGTTCTTAAACTCATATTCGTGAGTTTTAGCTGCGAAATGGATTTGTCGCTGCACAGGGCATTGCTGATTTAAAGGAAGAGAGTATGGCAAAGTTTTAGATGTATCTTGTCTAGCTAAAGGTTGACGCTGAGGATTGTTTTTTAGCTTTTTGGAAGTGATGGGCTCCAGATGACTGTGGTGTTTTGCACATCTAAGAACGAGAGTGCACCAGAGCTGGACATCTGCCCTGTTAGCCCTGGGGCAGGGTTTTGTCTTTGGAGTATAACCTCAGAAACTGTGGAGGATCTTAGGCTATGGAGACGAATACAAAAACCTGTTAAATGAGCACTGTTGTGGTACCATGTTCAGATCCCTAAACATGAGTCCCTGCATGCAGGTCCCCAGCTCAGGAGCTTTTTCCTTGTGAAAGAGCCTGTCCTAGGACTCATCAAGTCACAGAACTTCCTCCTCCAGCTCTTCCTGCCCCTGCCAACACCGGCCATCCATGGCACCAGGAGGATGCAGCCTGAGAGGGAGACACCAAGCACCATGAGCCCTGCTTCCACTCCCTCCTTACCCCGTGCTCCAGGCACAGCACCACTGGGTAAGGTCCACCAACTCCCTAAAGATGAGTATGGGCCATGCCAGGATGCTCTCCTCACCATCATCCACATGCACCCTCTCCATTTTTCAACATTAGATTCTTTCCCTTTTGTCATTAGTTCTCTGGTCACTGTTTTTGCCTAGCCTTTTCTCATAGAGCTTAGGGGTTGGTTAAGAGGGATTGAGACCCTTGAAGGGCCACAGTAAAGGATCTGTGCAGATTGCCAGCGTAAGCTTTTGGGTCTCATTAAAATCACAGCTAAATCACAGGTGTGCTTTCTGTGAGAGGATGAATTTTTTCTTTTGTGCTTTCCCTGCCTGTGACAAAGGATGCTCTACTCTGCTTTTCAGTGCCACTGTATGATATTTTCCTTATTCACAGCGTTCCCCCTGCACCAATCCATACATCCCCCGAAGCGTCAGACCACCACTATACAACTGCAGCTTCGAGTCATGCTGTTTCCCTCATCCTCCTCTGCCTGCCTGACTGTGAAGGCATCCTAACAACTCCCACAGCCTCCCAGTGCAGCGGAATGGGCAGAGCTACTGCTGGAGTTTGCTTTCAGCTCTTGGTGCTGAAGTGGTTGACAGATGTTTGGAGGATTTCTTGTCTCTGGACCAGCGCTTCGTCTGTTCCAAGTTATTCAAAACACAAACAGTGGGTTGGCAGGAGTGAAATATGCTCAGAACAGGGATGTCAAAACAGAAATATATTTTTAAAAGACAAGTGTTAAAAAAAAAAAAAAAAAAAAGAAAAAAAAAGGAAGGTGTTCATGCAGTTTATAGGAAGATGTACTTAAATAGTTGAGATTTTCTTCTTTTAACCCCTTTGGCTCCCACCTGACATGCTATTCCACTGCATTGATAATAGTTTTCTTCCTTAAATTAAAAAGGGCATTTTGGGTCCTGAGTCCCTGGTCTACTGAGGGATGGATTGGCCACATTTACAGGGTGTTTGGACAACCAGCTAGCAATATAATTTGGGACTTCACTATCCTGTCAAGTGTACTGTTGGAAAATTGTAGTGAGATCCTACAAATGTGGTGAGTGGTACTGTTGAACAAAGGAGAGGGCATATAGTGAGAAGGAAAATTATTCAAGACAAAAAGAGAGGAGTAGAGGAGAGATAGGGAGGAGAGAGAGGATGGCAGAAGTAAGAGAAGGCTTGAATTTGGAGGAGAAAAGATGGGCAGCTCTGCATCTTTCAATTCATAGTCAGTACAGAAAGAAGAGTTTCAGGGTCCTGTAGCAGACACAGCTTGCCTGCAGCCTCCTTTGGCTGCATGTGCATAGTAAGGCGCAGGTGGTGGCTGACAGCAAAATGAATCAGCATCAGACCCTCTGAAAAGGGCTGTGCTGCTTTGGCTGAGTTCATGCTAACAGGCTGGTAGTTGCAGGTAGAAAAGTATTCCTCTGAAAAAATAATCCTAATAAAATTTGAGAGAAAAGATAGGAAGCAAGTGTTTAAATAAGAAATTGAGACAAAGTGATAAAAGTGAAATTATTTCAATTATGTTATTATGTTCCTTTTTTTTCTTTTTTTTTTGTGTGTGTGATGATAATTTGAGCAAAAAAAAAAAAAGTAAAATAAAATAACAACATTCCCAGAATGTTGAAAGTTGTCAATGTCATACCAAATGTTATTTGGTCAGCATAAGGACATAATCGCATTATTGCTCTACACTAATAAATCAGCAAAGTGATGCTTTGCTGGCTTTCACCAGTTGCAGAAATAATTCTTTCTTCAGCTATTGATGCTGTTCATGTGGGTATCGTCCACATTGTTTTCTGTTCTGGTTATAATCCTTGTCATCAGGACAGAGTCATGAAGTAACATGACTTGATCTAACGATAATCTTTGATTTGTAAATTATTCTGTTGCTACGCTTTATTTTGAGAACACTTTCAGTGACAGTGGATTCTTGCTGTCTTATTGCTGCTCATTGTCATGACAATGTGCTTGGTAGGAACACTTTGGATTTTTTAGAAGCTTTCTGTTCTCTTGGCAAATCGTACTGATGCTCTGGCATTTTCCATTTTTGTTGAGATCTGATGTGAAACTGAAAGCTCCAAATGTTCATGCATGGAGAATTTATGAACTCTGGTTTTGAGCTTGCAGCACTTTTATTACCTTTATAACAGTCTGGACTGTGACTGAGTGCCCGTTCCTTTTACTTTCCATTAGATGGATGGCTGTGCGACCAGTTAAAAGTGAGGGGACTGCTTTTCTTTTTATATTAGTGTAATTCAGCTGACTTCAGCCCAGGTGAACTTGATTGATATTAATGTCAGTGAAGTACTGAGAAAAATCTGCCTGCTTTCCATGGATGTTTTACATATTTCCTCTACAAACTTTTTTTTTTTTTTTTTAATGTGTTAATGTTAGCAGATTTTGTGGATTCTTATTCATGAAGAGAGCGTGTAGCCAGGGAAGGTATTACATTTTTTTGTGAAATGAAAGTGGTGATATTTATCCATGTTAGATTCATAATGAATGCCAGTTTGTATCTGCTTATGTGCATTTGTGGGTGGACAATACTAAAAATTCATACTTAAAGCATTAAAACACTTTGCAAACTATTGTAGCTGAGGGCAATGCTCCACCTACCCATCTAGTGAAAGAATCAGTGAGTGGGTGTGAAGAGAGAGAGGATAGGAAAAAAAAACCACAAAAACCAACCTGGATGATCTGTGTTTCAGATAATTGAATCCAAACAATGATATGCCTTTATTCTCGCTAACTCCTGGGTTTAAGGTGTAATTGCTTTCTGTCATTGGAGGCATTTTGGCTTGGTGTGTCGTAAATCTGATGGAGAGATGATCTGTGACTGGCTGCATTGCTTGTCTTCTGGGTAGTCCTAGAAGCCTTCTGCTGCCTCTGGCTGTTCCTGCTTGTGCTGCTGGACAGTTTTTGAGGCAGACCCAGCAGGCTGAAGTCTTGATCTGAGGCCAAGTATGGAATGTGAACCTATAACGCTGGACACAGACTTTTAATGTGGGAAGCCAGAAGACATGTTGACTGTGCAAGGATACTCAGGAGCGCCCAGAAACCGTGTGGCCAGCAGGACCAGGGCAGGGACTCTGCCCCTGTACTCAGCACTAGTTAGGCTGCCCCTTGAGTACTGTTACCAGCTCTGGGCTGATGGGAAAAGGTCCCAGCCAGTTATCAGCCCCTCAGTTTAGGAAGGACACTGAGGTGCTGGAGAATGTCCAAAAAAGGGAAACGAGGCTGGTGAAGGGACTGGAGGACAGGCCCTATGAGGAGCAGCTGAGGGAGCTGGGGTTGTTTAGCCTGGAGAAAAGAAGGCTTTGAGGAGACCTCATCGCTCTCTACAATTACCTGAAAGGAAGTTGGAGTGAGGTGGGCTTTGGTCTCTTCTCCCAGGCAACCAGCAGTAGGACAAGAGGGCACAGTCTTAAGCTCTGCCAGGGGAGGTTTAGGTTAGACATTAGAAAGAAATTCTTTTCTGAGAGAGTGATCAAACATTGGAATGAGCTGCCCAGGGACGTGGTGGAGTCACTGTCCCTGGAGGTATTTAAGAAGAGACTGGATGTGGCACTTAGGTCCATGGTCTAGTTGACAAGGTGGTGTTGGGTCACGGATTGGACTCTATGATCTCAGAGGTCTTTTCCAACCCGGTTGATTCTGTGATTCTCTGATAACCCCTGCTCTGCATGGAGCTGAAAACCAGGAGTGCTTTTAATTTCTGCCTTGGTGGCCAGCAGTAACCAGCTGAAATGTCACAGCTTACACTTAAAAAGCATTCTGATTTGGTTTTTTGTTCCCTCTTCATTCATCTTTCTTTTAGGAACACTTTATTTTAAATTGATTTTGTTATTAGTGGATCTGCTCAGAGGCAGTGCACTTGTTACATATATTAAAAACCTGACTCCTGACTTTAGCTGGCGCAAGAGACAGTGTTTTAAATTAAGCTGTCCTCTCTGCAACCATCCTTCTTTTCTTTATCTCCCCACCCAGACATAAATAACCAGGCAGCAGAAGGCAGGTAGTGTTATAAATTGTCAGGCTACACAATTGCCTCATGTTCTGCATTCTGTTCTCTTTTCCTGCTATCATCCATTTTAAACTAAAAGTTCATTCATTTATAGTTCTGTCATGAGAGGATGCCAAATAAATTGATATTGTTTTGTTTAAAAAGTATTAAAGAATACAAATATATATCAATACATTGATGATGCTCAGCAACCAAAACTGTAGTGCTTTATTATTGACATTTAAAGACTGAGGGGAGTAAAGTCTAATACGGGGAAGAGTGATTATCACTCATAGTGTCTAATTTAAAAGTTGAATGCTGTGTTTGCTTGTCACTAGGCCAGTGTTTCCCTTATACAGTAGATGTTCCTCCAATAAAGAGTTCTTTCTTGTTACTTCTAAAACATCAGTATATCATCCATCCCAGGTCTTCACGGTGATTGTGCTAAACAGTTGCTGGCAGGAATTGTAATGAGATATGGCCCTCTTGCTTTCCTAACTGCTCAGCCAGAAATGCATGGCACAGTGTCGGTCACGCAGTCGAGGCAGCTGGCAGGGGCAGCAACATCGGCCAGGCCAGCTACCTTGCTCTTTGGGGTTTTTATCCAGGCCTTTCAGGCTGCCTAATTCTATTCCCCTCCCCCTTGGCTGGTGCTTTGTAGTATTTCCAGAGGCACCATAAGAAGTGAAACCTGTTTGCACTGCAGTTGCTTAAACAGAGCTCCACTGTCGAGCAACGTACATGAACTAGGTCTGAGGGCTGTAAGGCGAGTGTGACCTTCCAGGGTCACTACCCCCCATACTGCTCCAGGCTGCCACATGCACATAAAAACCATAACCCCAGCTCCTCACACCAACCCTAAGTTTTGTCTATTTTTATTAAAACATGTGAGGGCGTGCTTCAGTTCAACTCACAGACTCCTTGAAAGAAAGAAACAGAACAGCATCTACCCCTACCAGAAAACATTTCAGACAGTCTGGCAGGGTTCATTTATGTCTCATTAGTATAAGAAGACAAAAAGGGTTTCAGGACGTGCTGTTGGCCCTCAAGACTCCCTTCCCTGAAACAGCAAATACACAGGTGGGCCAGTTTGTATGGGAAGGAGACTTAAGGGGAGAAGGTGGGTGGAGTTTGTTTTGTTTGGGATTTTTTTCTCTGCCTTAATCAGCAGCAGTTTCTAAAATGTCTAGTCATGCATTAGGAAATAAAACCTTCTTATCTGTGCTGCCAGTTTCCTCATAGATTTGTCTGAATGTTTTCCGTTTTGGGTAACCTTCAGTCGTTATGCAGAACCCCGTAGACTGTATCCTGCTATCAGTTTCAGAGCTGAACTCCCGTCCCATTGCCACTGAAATTTAGATGGAGGGGGGTGGTTTGCATAAAAAGCAATGACACAATATGGTCCATGATTTTGTTTTAACAAATCGGGCTGACTTGCCAGATGGCTTCTACTCTTGAGAGCAGACAATGCAATACTTGTGTCTGATTTTTGGAACTCTAGGGATGGAGACCAAAAGTGCTGTGATTGAAACTGCTCTGGCACTGGTCAACCTCCCTCTCCTTTTCACTCTTCTGAAAATCTTTAGAACTGGATTTGTGACAGTGAGTATAAAAAAAATAATAAAAAAAAGAAATTGGCATCTACCTGCTTCAGCCAGTCTTTGAGGATATTCTTTTGTGCAGTGCCTATCTCAAAAAATTATACAGAGCTCTTGAGAAAGACAGCTGTCATACAGTGTTGCTGCTCTACAAACTAATAACATCTGAGAGAGAGCATGATCAGTTGGGCAGTAAGACACTCTTCATGTTTCTCCTTTTTCTTGTGATTTCAGTGGTTAAATCACAGCCTTCAGAAGGGACTTTCACAGAAATAGTCCCTAAGAAAAACAGCTTCAGCAGGAAGATGACAATAAACTTTATTATATTTGTGCTGCCAGCTTCCAGAAGAATACAGGACTATTTAAATATATACTCTGATTCCATGTAAGGAATCACCGGCCATGAGATATGAACACCAAAATGACAGCAATGATTTATTCCAGACTGGGGACTAATCAGGAGAATAATATGCATTTGTCCAGTTTAATGTTAGTCTTGCAAGTTAAGCTGACTAGTGACAGATATAGATGAGGGTAAGGCAATGTTTTTTATCCACTATAACAAATCTATCTAAAAATAAACATGTGACAGAATAAGCACCATGAGTTGGGGAAACTGATTTTTTTTGAGAGATAAGGATGTCTTATTTTATCCAAAACTGGAGGCAGTCACGCTAATGAGTGGGAGATGATTGTGATAGATCAGAAACAGGGATTGGAATTAGTAATAATCTTTGTTTGCTCTGGTTTTTGCTTGCAAGTAGGAAGCTTTTTAAGAGAGGAACTCAGTGGTAAAATGTGAGTTGGCCCTGGTAAGTGATGCTAAGGATGAAATTGGCAACAGAATGGGATGAGCCTCACATAATTTGGGGGTGGAAGGGGAGCTGTGAGTGAAATATAATTATGGCTTGCCTGGTGGGTAATGCCGCCTTGAAGTTGCTCTCCTCCCTGTATTGTGAAGACATTTTCAGTGCAGCTGGAAATGTTGTTGCTAACCAACACAGAAATGTGAGCACTACAAATATAAAACCATTGGCATTTTTAAAGAGAAAAGGCTCTTCATCTGGATGATATTTATGCTTGCTAATAGCTTCTGACAGTAATAAACTTGTGGGTAGAATCATTTCACAAATGAGAGGTTAAAATTCTGACGGATTCCTACAAACAGGGACTTGTTCATTTCATTGCAGATCTTCCTTTTCTGCTGGTTAGGAATGAGGAGCAGAAAAAAAAAAAGTGGAAGTGGTTATATTTCAGGAAAATACATCTTTCTTATAAATAGTGGAATTCCTGTACTAACCATAATGATGCATCTAGTAAAAAATCTTTAATAAGCTCCTGATGTCCTGCTTCATTTGTGCCAGACTGCGGTTCAAGACAGGCATTGGAAATTAAAGTTGCCCTTCAGAGCTGGACCTCTAGTGGCTGTCATTTCACCTGCATTTCTGCCAAACGATTTTGATGTTGAGGCACCCACCTCTGCAGTGGAACTGTCTTCTTGCTACTCTACTAGTCTTCTATGTCACCTCTCTCCTCATGACTTACCAAAACTCATTCCATGTTACCAAAAGAAGATGCTACGGATGTCTGGAGAGCAATTGGAGAGATGCATATTCCTTTTTTTTAGTGTTTTCCAGTCCACGCTCTTTTAAGGTTCCCCCAAATCATCTTTGAAAGCATTCAAACATGCTTTTCTGAGAGGTGGACAATTAAGTAGGATTGAACTAGGTTTAGCTTGAAGGTTTTTTTAGATCTGTCTGAATAGCTTTTTTTTTTGCACATTGTGTCAAGAATACGTACATGTAAAAGCAAAAAAAATGGCAGATAAGTGTACTCAGATAAAGATGATACAACCTGTTTCCTACCAGGCATGTTTCCAGTTAATCTCTAATCGGTAGAGTCTCATCCTTTGACACTTTGGCTTTGCTAGCAGCTTGTATTGGTCAGATATTGAGGCCAGCAGCTTGCACTGAACTCATGTGCACACTTGTGCTTCCTGCTCCCTCTGCTCACCTCTGCTCCCTCTTCTCTTCCACTTGTGCAATTCAACCCACTTTTTCCTCCTTCTGGTAGGACGGCAGCACCCACCAAATCCAGGTCTGAATGGCAATCTGGGATAGCATCGTGGTGCCTGTAGTGAGTTAAATCAAATGGTCTTCCCCAAAACCTCTGTCACAGCAGCCTCCAAGCCTGTTTGCTGAGTGAGCTGCTCTGTGAATGGGGCAGTGCAGAGCAGGAAGGCTGGAGCGCTCCTTGGGCTGTGGCGGGGTGTGTGTGTGTGTGTTCGTGGGAACATCCACTTAGACACCTGCAAGGGGACTTGTGTGCCCTGATCTCTGCTCACCAGGACTTCTTAGTTCTCTCTCTTGCTTCAGCTAGCCTCTTGCATCATTCAGGGGTATTTTTGGTACCTGCTTAATGCCAAGCTGCCGTCTAATTTTTTTTTTTTTTTTTTAAATAATTTTTAATCTTTTCTGTTTGGGGTAAAAACAAGCTATGTTCAAGCACTACTTCATATTTCTAAAAATAAAAGTTGGCTTTCTAAGTGCACAGCAGACTCCCTCTCTGCCTTTCCGTCTCCCCCCACTTCCCTCTCTCTGCTTCTTTCTGCCAGAGAGACTCGGAGGGGGTCATTCTTGGCAACTAGTGAAGATGGATCTTAAGTGGTGCACAAGCGCACACATAGTAATTTGGCACACAGCAGGGCCCGGGGGCGGGAGGCATTTTGGATTTGTCAGCTCATCGACACAGCTAGGTTCTTGTCAAACAGCAGAAGTTGCACAAGTCTCTGGTGGCTGACATGCAATTGATGAAGCTGTGTTGGTTTGGAAAAACAAAGATGTGAGGCCACAGAATCGTTTTCCCCCCCCACGCTGCATGGCAGTTGACAAATCTGGTCACAAACCAGGGTAACCTCCTCAACACCCATTCTCTTCCCTGTCTTGTGTGCCCCAAATTTTATGTCAATTTTGATATTTATTCTATGCCTGCATATCTTCATTTTCTTGTTTTTACATATCAGCAATTCTGTTAATTTGGATTCTGTGATATGAATGGCTAGGAAATTTTAGAGACCTTATTGTAGTCAGTGCAAGCTTATGCCCGGGGAAAGTTTTTGTCAAGCACAGGGACTTCCAAAAGGTGATACATGTACCATGGGAGTTACACAGGCTGCTGCAAAGCAATATCCAATACAGAGCTGAACCAAGAGCTGAACCCAGAGCTGGCTTTGCCAGTATTGCTGCTGTCATTGACATGGTATTGATGGCCTGTCAAGAAGTATATAAAAATTAAAAGTGTATTACGTTCCCAGTCTAGGAGCTGAATATACTGCACATAGCATGACACAGACTTCCTTTGATGAGATGCTTTACACTTTCCTAAACTTCTTTTCTGAGTTAAATTTTTTTTGCTCTGTATTTTTGCATGACTCAGAGATGCTCTATTTGTGCTTGCAAGCAAAAAGCAGCGGGGCTTTTTACATCTGTGCTGTTTGGAAGATGGGCTTTCATCTGCAGGTAAAAATATGCAGTGTAGTTTTGGATATGCTTGCCTTCCTTCCATGACTCTATCAGTTGCTTCAATTTATGGTATTAGAATTTCTTAAAGATATCTCCATAATAGGCTCACATAACTGTGTAATTAGGTTCCTGCCTTGGCCTCTGCTGTTGTAATGTTTAGTCCTAATGAAGGGAGAATGTGGATGCTGACAGATCCGGGGTTTTGTGTGTTCACAATCCTAACCCTAGTGCAGCACTGCAGTATGATATAGTGAGGGGCTGCTTCTCCGAGAGTAGGTGCAGCAAAGTCCTGAGAAGTTATTTTAGAAACCATTAAGCCGATCTGTCACATAAGGCTTGCCCTGAAATTAATTCTGTGCCAACCTGATGATCAATCCACCAGTGTGGTTGAGATGGCATAATTAGACTTCTGTAGGAATGGAACTAGGATGTTCTGGAAATCTCGCTTCGGAAGCTGTTCAGAGGAGCCACTGCTCAGCCTTATCTCGCACAACACAGCCCCGAACATCGCACACACCGTTCTGCACCGCGGACGGAGCACTTCGTGTATTGCTATTTTTCAAATGGACTGATACCCGTAAGAAACTGAAACAGAACAACAGTTTAATGATTAGCATCCAAAGATGAGATTAGATCCATGTGCATCAAAACATTCAAATTTTTGTTTGGATAATTAAAGGGTGGCTGACAGAGTTCAAAAATAAGCCTCTAGTCTAGTGATTAAGGCATTCGGCCAAGCTAAAGTCCTGTTGTGGAAATATGTGAATATTCCCTTGTATATACAGACTGGCTGGAAACTTCCATATAGCTTTTGTCTTATAAGAATTTATTCTACCTATTCTACTAAAATAGCAACAGTATTAAATTGCAGACATCTCCCTCAGAGTGCTTTATAGCTGTAGCTGGGTGGGTGGGGCCTTTTGTTGGGTTCAGTTCCCTCTAGACAGGGAAGGGAACACATTTTTTTCATATACCCTGTCACAGCTCTAACCACCAGGTGTTTTGGAAAAAAAAGAAGAAAAGAAAGAAGAGAGACCTAATCTATTTCTTTGATTGACCTAATCTTCACTATAAACTACAGTGCCAGCTGTTTAGTTCTCCTGTGACAAAGTACAGCCAAGTAAACTCAGTACAGATATTTGGAACAGTTGTGTTGAAAACTAGAGGCATCTCCACAACAAGGCAAACCCTTGTGCATCTTTTGAGCATCCAGCTCTTGTGGATCCGATCATATCTATTTTTGTCCTCTCGTACCCTTGGGAGTATATTTCAAGCGGTTGGAGGGGCTGGACTAAAAAATTATTTTCTTTTCATTATTGTAATATTGATTGTCATTTTCATTATTTTAATATTGATTCTTCTGATAGTAGTGCAAGTGCTTCTGATAGCAAGCTGGGTCAACAACATCACAGAAGACCATACACTCGCTCGAAGATCTATGATACCATGAAAAAAAAATCAACACATATGTGACAAAATGCAGTAATAGGGTAAAATCTCTTGTGGGAATTGCATGCAGGCACATCCAGGTCCAACACTAGACTTCTGCCAGAGCCTGAACAGCTTGTTTCATGTTCTAAGGGCTTGCACAATAGTGAGTGATGATACCAGCTGTGCTCAGGTTCTTGAATTACAACTAGGTGGTGGCCATCAGGGGACACACCGTGCCTGCAGGAATGGTTGGCTTGCTGCTAGACCAAAAAGCAGAGGATTGGAAGCTGAGGGTGAGAAAGAAATAAGTAGTTGCCTGAGTCTGTTGTTTATTTTAACTGTCTTGGAGAATATGGCTTTGCATGCCAAATTTTTGTTCTGATATGCTTACCTGCTAATGGTATATGCTGGTGTATTGTCCCACGTATAACAGAAGCTTAAAGCAGACAGCTAAATCCCAATACACTTGGAGCTGAGATAGTCTCTTACCTGCACTCAAACTTTGCAGCTAGATTTGGGTTTCATTTGGCTTGAATCATTTGTGATGGGAATTCTAGCTGAGGACACACATTTCCTGAAATAGATATACAACACATGCCTCAGCCACAAAGATCACTCACTAAACTGATGTCTGGTGCTTTCCTCTTTTAAGGAAAGCTGTAATTTTCTTCCACGGTAAGCTTAATGCCTTTTGACAGAAATCAAACAAAGCAAAAACCAATTTAAGTAATTTGTTTATGCAGGTGGCTGCACATGGTCACTTAACAGATTGTATCACATGAAGACAAATCAGACTTCCCATGTTCCAGTTTGATATGTATTAAAAGGACTGGAAGAAGTGGATCTGAATTCACATTCCTTAAGAGAAATGTTTGTTTCTCTAGTGGGCTGGATTACCTAGCTTTCATCACCTGACACCATTTCTATGAAAGGATGTAAATACGAGGAAAATTTTCCAGATCTACCGGTAATGCTATTTGAAAGATTTAAATGTTTTGGGGTTTTGTTTGTTTGTTTGTTTGGTTTTGTTTTTTAAAATTTAGTGTAAAGATGGATGTTCTACTTAAATGGAAATATTTTTATACTGAAAGTCTGGAATGATTAGTCAGGGAATGAGTAGAGATTATCTGGCTATTGCAGTCTGGCAAGCCCATCTTGATTTGGTTAGGTAAACAAACAATACACCTAGCAGGAAAGGAGAGAACCTGACCAGATCTTGGCCTGATTTATACATTACTATCAAAAGAGAGAGTTGGCTGTGGAAATAAATCAAGTTTCTTTTCCCCAAGGATCAAAGAGGTTACTCAGAGGATGCAAGGGGAATGTAGGGATTCAGCTGTGTCACATTTTCTCTCTAATTGAGCTGTCTAGGGAGCCTCCCACGTTTTGCAGAAATGGAAACATCCAGTTTCATTTTATCTTTCTCAGACTGCAGCAGCCAAGGTCATGCTACGTTTACTTTTGGTGTTTGTGCCTTTAATTCTCCTACAGTTTCACAAATCCTTCTCATGTATTTTTAAATTTTAGCATATAATCACATTTTTTCTAAAAGGCACCATCTGGTTCCTGACATGGTTTAAAATAACAATCCAGCCAGCACGCAACCAGCAGCAAAACACTACACCTTTCACAACCAGTATGAGAGTTCCCCCACCTATTTTTCTCCACAGGGATGGTAATACTGTCACCATCAGATTCCTCCCTCCAAGTCCTGCAGAAATTAGGGTCTTGCAGCTCTTGCTTTCCATCCCTTTCATCTCAAACGTAGTCATTTTGTGGAAACAAAATAGATGCATCAGAGGAGCTTGCAGCTAGGACTGTGGAAGATCTGCTGCAAACAGTTCGGTCAGAGAATTTGGAGCTGGAGCTCACGTTTGGTGAGCTGCCCTTTGGTGCTTATCACTTCTTCAGTCCAGGACTTCATTGTGTCCCCTGGTGCCTGGAGACCCCTGCAATATCCACGGAGCAGAGGGAAACAAGCACTGCAAAATTCCTTTTCAAAAAAAAAGTTGCCGCATTCTGTGGGTGTTTTATTTTAAGCAGGACATTAACATGCTGTGTTATCATTTCAGGTTATGCTGGGCAGGAAGATTTTCTTGATTTTGATTTTTATGAGTCACAGCACTAGTCTATTTTACCTTCTTGCAGCATGCAACAGCACTGTCTGTCATGGTTCTTTCCCAGTAGCCACAAATCAAAGCATGCCACTAAGCAGTGTGATTGTGTGACTGTCACCCTCAGCACGGCTGAGGCTCGACCTGGCATTTCTTTTCTGGCTGTTGGAGGACATGAGGTTATCGATGCCAAGGTAGCAGTGAATACAGAGACAGTAAATACAAATATATCCTTTCCTATTTGCAGCCAGCAGTTTTGAAAGGACCAAAACCACTGCTGGAGACAAAAGCAGGCTAATGTGATGAATGGGAAAGGACTGCGTGGGGCTCTGGGAGTTCTGTATAGGTTATCTGTCTGGTGGGATTTTCACTCTTTTTGTTTGTTTGTTTTCCTATTAACTAAAGGCCAGGCTGAACAATTATTTCCCTACAAGTTCCTCTGCTCCTGGATCATGCTGCCGTCCCCGCTGCTCTCCCTTGCTGCTGGCAGCACGGGTGGTTAATATTAGCTGCACAGCTGATTGTCCTGGTTGGTGCCCTGCAACAGGTGCAGGACGGCCGCCGCACTGGAATCCCCGCCGGACCGATGCCGGCGCTGGCACCAGCCTACCCATTATATCAGGAAGGGCCACGGCCCGTCGCCACGATGCCCCGACACCCTGGGCTGGCCCCAGCTGTCTGCGGGACGTGGAGCAGGGTGACAAGTGCCCAGGGAGGCTGCTGTGAGGAGAAGCAAACCGTGACTCCTCCGGAGTGGGAAGACGGGAGGCTCCTGGCTGGGACTACTGCTGTGTGGATGGGGTAAGGAGGAGTTCTAGGCAAAGCCCCAGGCTGGTGGTTTTTTGTCATTGTTCTTAGAGGAGGGAAAGACATACAAACAAATACAGAAAATCAAGTATCAGCACTGTGAAATGAGCAGACACAGGTTGGATTTGCTCATCGTGTTGGCTATAGTTTCTTTACAGCACAGTATTTTGGGGTTGCACTAATTTTAATAGGCATTTTAATTTTAGAATGCTCCTGTGAAAAGTTACTTTCAATTCCGGTGGTGATTAGATGGTGATGATGTGTTTTAATAAGAAACATGTGAGAGATATAGAAAAAGAAATTGAATATGCTGGCTGCACTTGTGGGGAGGGGAAGAAATGCTATTGTTCTGCTCTAAAATTATCTGATCTGGCTGCTCTGGGGTGATATCTTAAGGTCCCCCATTTCCTTTTTTCTTTCTCTTTTCTTTCTTTCTCCCCTTTTTTTCTTCTATTTTCTTAAACCATAATAACCTCTTTTGGTAAGAACAACAAAATGTCTAGGTGGCGTTTGCATAGCATAAATGTTGGAGAGAGGAAGAGGGAGCCGAAAGACCTGTAATGTTTCACAGGATCACTTCCAGTGTCCTGTTGCCTTTATGTGACCCCTCTCCATTGACTGTGTGAAGAGAGGGAGGACTGTCAGGTAGATCAGATCAAGGAGATCTGTGTGCTGCAGTGTGAACTCTGCTGAACAATGTGTGTGTGTGTGTGCAGTGCTATGCCTGTGTGCATGCTCATGGATGGAGAGAGGCAGGTTCACTTAGGGAGTCGAGCAGGCTCTGTCTGCAGTGTGGCAGTCTGCTGTGTGCTGGAAACATACTGCTGCTGCTTCTACATTAAGGAAAAAAGCAAAAATAAAAAAGAAGCTCATCTCTAAATTCAGTGATTTCTGCTCTGAATTGGTCCACAACCAAGGGCAGTGGGTCAGCCCGAAGTAGTGCTCCTGAGTGTTAGATTGATGCAAGAGACTGAAATCAGTGAGTCTCTCCCTTGATTGTGGTAGGCTTTGGATCAGCACAATCTTTACTATTTCTATTTCTATCTACATGTAGCTGTGAAACAATTTTTTGGGGAGTTGTGTAATAAATAAGCTCTATCTGGGCCAAATAAATACAACAGCAAACTGATGAGAAAGATCCAACTATGTGTCAGGTGTCTGTAAGCGAAGTCTAGGTTTCAGTTCTGTCCAGGAAACTTTTCTGTTTGAGGCCATTAAAATTTGGACATGGTCTCGACATGAAAGAGAGCAAATGCCTTTTCTCAGGGCTACTTGTGACCATTGCATGTGGGATCGTGCCTCAAAGCATGGCTCTTTGCTACGGGAACCACGATGTCTCGGGGGATTGCGAGATCCTTCCTGGGCTAGTGCCTCTGCCTGAGGACACGGTGATACTGTAACGCTATTGCTGTCCTGCTGCTCCTGACGTCTCCACAGTCAGCACTGTGCTGGGGGCTTGATGTAGCTGCTTGGCAATGAGGACACTATGTAAACTATGATAATCCCATACATCTCACAGTGCCTTGACTCACGCTTCCAGCCAAATCTTTCTCCAGCTTTCTCTCTGTTTTCCACCATCCACCAACACTGCTTTCTATTCCTCTTATTTTGATACGTGAAGCAGAATTTGCTGCACCTCAGACTAGTGCTTCAGCCATGCCTGAGCAGGAGCTCCCGGACAGGGATGGGCCAGGGTCGAGGGCTGGTGTTTTGCTGAAGGGAGATGTGCCAAGGCAGAGGGAAGACACATGGCGATCCCCCCTTGAAAGTCATTTATTTGGGACTTTGAAAGCGCCTCTCTAAGGAGCTGGCAGAGAAGCCCGTGGTAAATTTGATGCCAGTTTTTAAATGCAAGATGAAAGTGGATTTCACTGCCACTAAAATCGGTAGCTCCGAGTCCCTCAGGAGAGGTGCAGCAGTCTGTGTCCCTGCTGAGTCAGATATGTCGCCTTGAAAAAGATCTTGTATCCAAGTAGGAAAGCATAAATGAACATGTGGATCTCCAGCAGTGCTGGGGTCAGGACAGCACATTACTGAAAATTTTATTTATTTTTTAACTGTTATGATAAAATGCTCAGAGTTACAAAAGTTTAAGAAGAATAAAATGTTTATCCCACTTTGTACACAAATTGGTGATCTTGGATAGAAGTTAGAGGGCATATCCAAATAAATTGTAAAATTAACCTTTCATAACCAAGCAGGTCATGCAGTCATCACTCTATCTATACTTCTTTTTAATTCTTTTTTATATTAAAATTATGTATAATCTTCATAGGAAACTGACATTATGGGTTTATGGCTCCTGTATTCTATTCTGTAGTACATAATACTCCTAAGTTACCTTCCCATCATTCTAATAATTTCTTGGACATTTAGCTTGTAATTTCACTACAACCTATAACAAGAAAATCCAGTTACATTTCTAAGTATTGTGGAAACTTCTGTTACTGTAAACACATTACCTGGTCAGAATGATTTTAATTTGGTGTTAAGGAAATAGAAGAATATGTTCTAATGATGTACACATCTAGCTAGCGAGGAATACAATCCCTTTTACTTTTTAAATTATTACAAGTATCTGCCTTTTCCTATGCCCAATGAGTATATACACATGTATGCAATTAAGAATATTATTTCTGTAACATACAAAAAGCTACTCATGCATACATACATAACGTACAAAAACTATTCATAAAACTGACCCTTTTAGGATCCTGACAGCACCACTGGTGAAGCTGAGGATGGCCAAGCATGCAGTCAAGGCATCTCTTGGTAATAAATTGACAATCTTGCACTTCTGTGAATTTGTAAAGGAACACTTCTTTCCTCTTTTGGCACAGAAAATGTGATAATGGCCTGTTCCCTCCTCACCAAGGTCGAGGGACAAAGAGCAAGGGAGAAAGGCTGTTTGGCAGAGACACTGGAAAGAGAAGACCAGGACAGATTTTCTACCAGATGCTCTCCAGAGCAAAGGCAATATCCAGACAGGTTTATCTACAGCTATAGTTGCATATTGTTTAGAAATTCTCACCTCCTAAAATCAAAAAGAGGGAAGGGAAATTACTGGAAACATAGAAAAAGAATGCATGAACAGTCTTACTGGAGGCTGAAGGGGTACATCAGTGGAACTACGTGACCCATCCTTCAGGCAGGCCTGAGGAGGACGTACCCACGCGGAGCTGAGTCTGTTGCTGTCAAGGTGCATCCTGTTCTTGCCTCATTTGTTACTGACAAACTTCACGGGTAAACTAGGGTAATGCTAACATGTTCTCACTATACATGATTACATGTAGATGTCTTTTTCTTGAATCTAGATCTGTTTCAGATCTATCTAATTATAGTTTTTTCATCGTTACTTTTCTGTCAAGTTCAGACACCTCTCCTCTGCTATGATGGCAACTGCACTTTTGCTTGCACTCTTACCTCTTGCCTTCAGCAATTAAGAAAAGTCAGGTAAAAATCTGTGTATCCCAGTATTCAGGCTAAAAACATTCACTTGTGCACATGTGTGGGACAGTCTGGGAGGCAGCACGATTATTCACAAGGAAGGAAACCTTCATCCATTTCTCCTTCAAGGAAGAAGGAGATGAGGTGTTCATAAAGCAGGTGGGTTGGATTCTCCTGTATTAAGACAATGTAGTAGGAAAGGCTCATAAAGACAGTGCCCCACTGAACTCTCAGCACCACACTGGCTGCTCCAGGCAGGTCAAGTGGTAATGGAAGAATGACGAAATGGAAAAGAGCAGCAACCGAGGCCCCTGGAGCCCACAATGGTGGATTCCTGTGCAGTGCAAAGGCTCAGAGCGGGAGCAGGGTAGGTGACTGCCAGTGATGGATGATGTTGAGACCTCAGAGAGAAATGATATAATAAATGGTTGGTCTGACACAGTAGGAAATGTTTGCGTAGTGAAGTGACGGGTAATAAATAAGATTGTGTTGCTATAGATCCTCCAGGCAGTGCTGGAGCAAAAATAGTTTCTGATTTTCTTTCTCTAAGGAAAAAAGGTGGAGAGGCAAGGACTCTTTTTTTTTAATAGCCAGGCATGAAAACTATGTTTGCTGCATACAGTCAGTGTAATCTAAGGCTGATACAGATCCAAGTCAAGTACTGCTGCAGCTGTAGGTTCTCAGTTATCATAGCTAAGGTTACAAAACAACTTGCCTTGAAGTTTGTCTAATGTCACTATCTGGAGCAGAGGCCCCACTGCTAAATCTATTGGTTAAAACATTGTCTTTTCTTGCACTTGTTATCAGGGCTGCCACGAAGATTGGAACAATCATTTTGCCCCAGGATGGTAACATATAGAGGGATACAGACTCAGCTTCTCCCCTGAAATTTCCAGGTGTTCCTGTTTATCATTTACTATAGGCATTTTTTGGGAGGGGAGGATTGTTGGCTTTTCTTTGGTGGTTTGTTTGTTTGGGTTTATGGGGTGGTTTTTGTTATTCTGTATGGGGTTTTTAATTTTTTTTAAGTTTGGGGTTTTTTGGTTGTTGTTGTTTGAGTTGTTTTTTTTTTTTTTTATTTGTTTGTTTGTTTCATATGAATTTTCCTCTTTTGCTTATTTTTATTTTAATTGAGTACCATAAACAGACCTCTGTTGCTGCTTCTGCAATCATCTATTAGGTAAGCTCACCATGCTAGTTTTTGATAGGTAGATAAATACTGTTGGATATAGCATTACAAATTAATAACTACTTTGATTAAGAAATCTATTAATTGCTTTAGCAGTCTGGAAGGGATTACTCAAGAAGCAGATTAGCATCTCTTGTTAAAAAAAAAAAAAAAAAAAGGACTACTCTGGCAATATTTGTAACATTTTGAGCTAGTTTTGGAATTCTTACCCATAACAAGTCTTGCCCCCGAAACCAGTGAAATAAAGTCCCCTCCTTTTTATTTTTCTTATAAACACCTAAGGAATGCATAAGAAATTTCATACTGATTTTTTTTTTTTTCAGTATGTATCTGAGGGTTAGTGACCAGCAAGGGAATGAGAGTCTTGAAATGATTTCTTCCTAGCTGCAATGTTTAAGGTCTTGTACAATGCATTTCAGAATATCTTCTGTGGGCAATTTTTGGTGACTTTCTCCCCCTTGAGAATCCTCCTTCATGTAAATGACAGCTATCCCGCTGTCCATGTTTAAAGGGCAACTAGCCTGCAGGAAAAATAACACCCCTAAAATTTCCCTTTTACACAACTGAGCTCTAGTTTCCAGAGATTACCCTGATGAAACTGTGAGTTTTTGAGTGTCAGTGGTGATTGGGATGGGTGGTGTTAGTGAATAAGGGAAGGCAACCCCCTTCCAGATGGGGTGCTGGTCTCTACAGTGGGACTACTAGGACTGTTCAAGTGAGTGAGTGTTTATAAAATCAGCACATAAGTAAATGACATGGTATGTCTGTTTTTTCACACATTTGTAATTTTAGAAGCTTTGTCATTTCAATGTCCTCTTGTGTACATAATTGCAAATCTTGCATTTTTCTCATCCACGATAAGGGTTTCTGGGACTTAACGACTTGGAAGGGAGGGAGGACTATTTTGGAATAGGCAAGTAGTGACTTATGATTTGACTTACAATATTAGGCAGTGGCCCAACAGCTGCTATATGGACCTATTGAGTACCAGCATTTGGAAAATGAGAGCTGCAAAACAAAAAAAGCATTTTTTTTCCTGAACACACCCCTTAACTATGGCAACTCGATGTGACTGGATAGATTCTTGCTCTTTCCTGTGCTTGGCAGTACACTTAGCCAAACTAACTGGATTTTAGGATTACTTGCTGTTCAGTTCTTACCAGCCACTGGAGTATAAAATTTTAAATCCTGCAATACAGTTTCCATAGTATTGCATCACGTTCTCTCCTCGTTAACCCAATGTTCCCTAAACCCTGTATTTTCAATGAACAAATAATTGTTCTACTACAGATAACTCTAATAGGGTTAAACCTATTTGGTAAGGAAGACTGCATAGTTTTACATAGGAAAAAAATAGAGGTGGAGGAAATAAGCGTGTGGGGAGTTGATAATTATATACAACACAGATTGGTTCCAACATCGTATTTATCTTAATTATAAGAATATGTTCGAGAGATAAAGTTTCCCTAGAAGATAGCTAACTGATAGCAGTGGTTTTATCTGGTTTGCTACTGCTAGTTTTATTTGTAGATTTTATATGATTTACAGAGTGGTTGTCAATACGGTTATGTCACTTTACAGATGAGGGATCCAATTTCTTGAAGACGAGAAAAAGAGTTGGAGGGCAGCACCAGGTCTGCTGCCATACATACTCTGTCCTCTTTGACTTTCCAAAGAACATTTTTACTGCCATCCATAACACTGCTCCCCATTGCAGGCTCCAAACAGCACACGCATATTTGGGGGTTGGATTTCAGCCCCACTGCTCTCCTTTTGCTCACAGTGCAGTAATGAACTGAAACAAAACATTATTCTGAGGGCTGTGTGGACTTTGCTAATGCCAATGAATAAGTAAAGCTTATTTGTCATGACAAGGTGATACTTATATATTAAGCCAGATCTTAGGCTGTTCAACAAGAAAATCTTTCCTAATTCTCATTTCACGTGGGAAAAAAATTACTGAGAAGGGAAAAAAATTAAATATTTTCAAACTGGGAATGTATGTTTATCAGGTTTCTGAGAGAGACTGAAGGCGAAATACAAAGCCTCACATAACAATTAAGGTTGAGGAATTTTGCCTTGATATTAGAATCCTTTTCCCTTTTCACACTTGCAGACCTTGGAAATATGAAAGCAGTGTCAAGTCAGTAAGGTGCAGAAGGGCAGGGAGCTGAGCTGGTTATTACTATCTCAGATGTTGGTAAAGCCCTCAACAACACCCTGAATTCAAAGCTCCATTGGTTGTGAGAGAAGAAGACAACATGTGGAGGGGCAAGAGCTGTCGCTTTGGTTGGCATTGGTTGTTTGTGATGGTGGTGTTGGCAGGAGACAATGTCAAGAGTTTAAGGCCCTCATTTGGCTGAGATGAGTCAATGGTATGACCACCATCACTGGCTTCAGCATGACCCAGGCAAATACAATCATGTTCCCAATGTCCTTTGGTAAGCCAGACTGCCAAAGGATGGGAAGTGTAGCTGAAATGATTTTTGGAAGAAGGCTGTATCTGAATAAGCTTATACTAGAAGTTTGTCAGGAAAACTCAGGAGTCCTCTGTGGAGGTTTGAGCTGTGTTTGTTACAGGAGAGGGTAGGTCTTGGTGTGGACCCTCCTTCTCCTTTGCTAGCCTGGGAGATAAAGAAGGACCCTGAGAAACTACAATATCTCAACTATGTGCTGCTAGAGCCTGAACTGAAATTACAGGATCATATAGCATATTTGGATTATCAATACTTCTATTACTATTTTTACTTCTGTAGCAGTATTTATGTTGGGAGTCCATATGCCTGACAAACTGCAGGAGAGCTTGGTATACCTGTTTTACAGACATAGGCAGGCTGATCACTGAAGCAGTTTTGGTCTGACTCCTCCTCATAAAACCTTCTTCTGCATTGCAAGGAGGCTTTAGCAAACATCACAGCTGAGATGAGGATGGTTTTGGGTAGCAGATTATGGGACAAAATCTTCCAGCCATAGCTTTCATGAATAGCATTAGCCAGAGTAGACATCTTCATGTTTGGGCCTTGGAAAGGGTGATAAATTGGTCTTAAATGAGCAATTTTATTGACAAATACCTCAGTCTGTGATGTGTGAAAGGATCTGGTGCTTTTCAATGAGTGAAAACTGATCTGTGCCATAGTAGCTAGATGATTCACCACAGGAAATATCAGAAAACAGAAAATGCCTTGTGACAAATGGTCAAATGCAACTCAGGGCTGAACCTGTTGATGTCCTGAGTATTCATCTCCAGATCATTAACTATGATCAGAGGTGTCTCTGCACTGCTCAGGCTCAGAGCCACCAGCTCCAGAGCTCATCCCAGTTTTTCAGTCTTTTATTCAGAGCGAGGAGGTGGGAGACTACCTATTCATCTAGCTTGGGATTCTGGGGAACAGCAGGGACCAAACCCTCCTCTCCCTTCTACAGCTCCTTGCCTTCAGACACTGAGAAATTTAGGAGGGACTTCCCGAACAGTGTGGCATCCTAACCATCCTGTTTGTTAGACATGTCCCTCATGAATTTGTCTAGTCCCCGTGTAGGCTTATTTTGTACTTTATGGCCTCTGCAGCATCCTGTGGCAGTGAGTCACAACTTAATTACACCTTGTGTGAATAGGTTCAGTGCCACACTGGAACCAGCAATTAGTCCTTGCAGTGGTGATGCAAAGAGACATTTTCTGTGCGAAATGTACTCTTCATCAGAGCTACCCCATGAGAGGAGCTGCCTGTTGAAGCTTGCAGGAAATAACAGTTTCAGGGGGAGAAGGGGCCACTACCAGCCGTCATGTTGATGATGAGCCAGAGGAGATAGTTCGGTGCTGTCAGTGTGGTGTCGCACACCTCTTTCTAACAGTCACTGGAACAATTAAAAAACCCACGTTGCTCGCTGAACCCCAACCGCTTATTTGGTTCACTGTGGCCATGGAAACACCTGACCTATTTACACCTTCAGCAGAGTGACTGGTGGTTGGTAGAAGCGAGGTGGGAAAAGGGGAATGCTCTGAATTTGGGTGTTGGAAACTTTTAATTGAGATGGTGCGTGTGAATGACTGCCTGTGTGCTCCCAAGGGAGAGTCAGAAGAACGTGGCTCAAGCAGGCCAGGGGGTCCTTCACCACTGCAGCTGCAGCATCGGGTGCTCCTTAAGCAAATATGATTTGCCCAGGGCCTCTCCTTTCCGTACATAAAATAACACCTTCTTATTCACTATTTCCAAAGGTCTTGTGGGAATTCATTCTCCTGTCACTTTGACAGAAAACTACCTCACACTCTCTCTGCAGCATTCATCCCTGAAAAGTCCACTGTAGGTGGGAATCAGCTTGTTCTACCCAGGAAGGAAGAGAGAGGAGTCTGATTCTGCACAAGACATGCCTGTGCACCTTGCAGCACTCATCTGCTCCTTGCCTGTTTCTCAGTGCAGCTGGGAAGGTTGTGAAGAGCAACATAAAGTCATTTGGCCGCATCAAATGGAGCAGGAGATTTCACTTAATTGCAGCTGGGGCATTTACTTAGGCTGCAGATTTCTGTGACAGGATAATGCCATGTAAGTTACCAGACCAGGGGCACAGAACATATCAGGCTCAGCTTCTGGACTGTGCTCTTCTGAGGGCATGTATTAATGTAAATGTGCACATTAGGTTCTAGATAGCAGTTACCTGAAAGGGACTTTAAAAGGAGATCTGCTGGAGAGGGGAAAATATTAAACTCTAGGTGTAAAGAAGACTTCTGCAGATACAACATAATCACAGTGTGTATTAAGAATGAAAGGAACTTCAAGACTTTAAAGATCTGTTGGGAAATCTTCAGGAAGAAAGGATGTTCACATTTGATTTTAGTGAGAGAGAGTCTTTAATATCCCCAAAGCATCTGATTAATAACCATGGCATCAGACCTCAGGAATGCAAATTTGGTAGCTCTTTAAGATGAAAGCTCGCCCTCCACATGCTTTTTTTTTTTTTTTTTCATTGCACATTTCAAAACCATTCATGTTCTGGCAGGTAACAGTTTTTTATCCTGAAAGTAAGGGTTGACCGAGGAACAAACTGTGCAAATTCTGTTCTCAAACACCGAAATTAGAGAGAAAATACCATCTGTCTCCTCCCCAGCCTACTCTCCCTGGTTCCAATAATACCTCCTAGTGGAGAAACAGTCACGAAGCTACCAACACAGTGTACAGCAATGCACCATAATGCAATGGTCTGTGCTTGCGGGGGGACAGCTCTTTCTCCCCAGAAGAGGCAGGTGAAAGCCCTGTTCCCAGCTACATGGGGAGGATGTTCACACTGCCTTGTGCTGCTGGGCTCCTGCCTGGGCTTGGTGAGACTCCTCTTCCACTGGCTTTCAGGTGGCATTCCTGAGAGGTTTCTCCTCGACCTGCTACAGCAATCAAAATGATGGAGCTATGACAGCAGCTGTGATTCATTTCAGGAAGAAATCCACTTGAGTGCTCGTTATCACTTCAGCATCATTTAAATTTTTCCCAGTCAGGGTGAATATTTTGTCGTGACAGGTCACAGACTTCTTCTTTTGCCCTGGGAAGACCATACAAACAGACTTTCTACCTGGAAGCTAATGCCAGAAGCTTTGCAGCTGGCTGTCTTCTGTTTCTGCTTTCTTTTTTTTTTTCTCCCTTCTTCTTGTCCTTCATGGCTGTCTGTCTTTTGTAGACTAGTTACACAACACCGTTTTTCCCCTCTTCCAGCATCACTGAGCAAATTTGAAGGCCGTGGAGGAGGGAGAGGAGAGCCTGATGCACTGAGCCACCTTTGCCCATCCACTTGTGACTGGGGTATAATAGATACAGTTGATTTGAGACTGCCAGGAGTTTGCTGCCAAATTGAATTTTTCATAAACTGATTACTGCAAAGTGCTCTTGGCAAAGGAAAGTTAACACCTTTGTAACAAACTCAGCTCAGCACAGCTCATAAGAGGGATACCGTAATAATAATTGTTTTCCGGATCCTTGGTCAGGATTTTGGATTTTCCGAGAAACTGTTTCCATCCCTGATCCCTCGCTCATGAGTAAATCCACTTAAGGCTTTTTGCATAGCTGTTATGGGTGCAGACATAGGAGGACTTCTCTGCTGGTGTAAAGCAGCCAACTTCCACTGATTGCAGTTCTCCGAGTTACTTTAGCACTGAGGGAGTGATAGTATGATTCAGACATGGTTGATAAAGTTGATTGTAATCTACCCTTTAGTCTTAGCCTTTTTCTCTAAATAGAGCTATGTAGCCTGGGAAAGGAGATGGGTGATGAAACCACTCAAACAATTTATCTGACACATCTGCCTTGTGTTTTCTGCTTGCAAAATACTCTTCCAGAAAGTTTTTGGTTCATAAGGTGTTTATTCTTCATTTTGTGTCAGTGGGTTACAAAATAGGGAGGTAAATTTTGTTGCAATGTTGTACTCATTCCTTGATGACTGTCACCCTACAAGCAGAGGGAAACCACTTCCAAGGAAGCAGGACGATCTCCCATCTGCAGGTGAGAGTACCTTTGCTTGTTCAGAGTCATGTGCTAAGCGGGCAGAGTTCCCCCGAATTTATTCAACTTCCATGAGCATTCAGGAAAAGAAAAACAGAAAACAGATTGTAGTTGAATCAGAGCTGCTATTTGCAATTAGCCCAAATCACATTTAGAGCCCAAAAAATACACACCGAGAGCATTATTTTGGACAGGCTGTGTCCCTTTAGTTTAGCTGTGGGAGGCCGTGCTCACTCAGTCGCTTCGGAGGAGCTGGTTCGCGGTGATGCCTTGATGTGAACTCCAGTCGGATAGTCCGGTGGGTGGGCAGGGATCCCACAGTGCGAACATATCTGCTTGGCATACCTGGCAGAACAGATGCTGGGTGTAAGTGATGCTTTAAAATAATAATACAAATCATAATTTCAAATCTCCACCCCTCAGATCACCTTTCTAGCAGGTGCTCCTAGCTTAAAATAAATAATACCCTAACAATAACAACAGGAAGAGAGCATGTTCTTATTTATCATTCTCCTTGCTTTGCTTTTCCTTCATATTTAATGTGGCAGGGCTTCCCACATGCTACTGACATAGATGCAACAGAAAGCCCTTACTACTCCAAAGGGGAGACATTTATGGAAGTGCCAAGGAGCACAAGGAGACAACAAAGACACATCCAAAGCTGGATCCATCACCAGCAAGTGCTTGTGTGGAATAATCTGTACGGTATACTGGACACACGCAGGCCATGTGGTTACAATTTAGGATGATGCCATCTGTTTAGGAAATCTGAGTGGCTTTGATCTGCACCGAAACAAAGAAAAAGAAGTAGGAGTAGTGGGGTTTTGATTCTCTTTGGTGGTGCGAAGAAGCAAGACGTTTCCAAGTTTTCGAGCAGATCCTCTTCTGCTTGCAAGAGGTGTGGCTGTGCTGTTTCATGGAGCAGGCAATGGAACTGAGATCACATTTACAAGAATTACAAACTCTCAGATTACAAAAATGTAGAGTTAATTAAGATAATGTTGATATGTTGATGTTTATAATTCAATTTTTTTCCACTATATTTTTTTACAAATATCACATCACTTGAATAATTTTGTGGACCAAAAATCTACAAAAGCTAGGGGGCTGGGAAATGGGGAAACCTGCGTGAGGTCAAGTCAGGGATTCTTGTTTTCATTTTACTACAGGAATTTTTTTTTTTCACACCCCATTAGCATTTATTTTGAAATGAAAAGTCATTCTGATTTGAAAAATGAACCTTTGCGATTAGAAGTGAATTTCATTCAGGCATTTTAAATTGTGCTGAATGTTCACTGCAAATTACCTAAACCAATGCCAAAACCCCTCAAAAATGCTTCATCGAGTGCCTTGATCCAGTGTGCCAGCTCTTCTCAGCACACAGACATTATCTATAGCAGTAGGAGTTCTGGTGTTAAACCAGAAAGGGCATATCACGAAAAACTGCCATTTCAGCCAGATAATTCGTAAATATTAAGGAAAATTGATTGACATGATAAATCATATCGAAAATCAGCTGTGAATGTGCTACAGTTATGTGGCCAAAGAGTTTAATGATAAAAACCCCCATGTATTTCTTGTTTCAGTAAGAAAAACTATGTTTCATTCTGGTTTTAACATTTCAGACATTGAATATCATGCCAGTAAGGATGAGCTTTAAACAAAAAAGAAGGCCAAAAAAATTTTTTTCCTGCTTTTTCTTTTTTAATCAGCTAAGTAGGTAAGGGAAAGACAAGCTGCAGTTGCAAAGTTCAACAGTTTCATAAAAGAAAAAGAAAAAAATTAAATTGTTTTCCTTTCTTCAAAAAATGTACTCCTAAAGAGCAGTATATGAAGCTGACCCACAATAACCAAGCCTTCTCTTGTTTCTTTGCAAAACCACTTGTATCTGCCATGTAGCTTTAGCGAGATGTGTCTGTCCATCTGCCTCTGTTTCTTTTGGTGAGTGCTGAGCCAGAAAGATTATGGCACATTTTGCTTTTTGTTACACCTCCTTGCTAACCCTTGCATGATTTTATATATATATATACACATACTAACTGCATTTTGATTCAGCCTCCAGAAACAGGGTGGCTTTAAAGACACCAGTGTCAGGATCTGCCCTGCCTGGTACCTGCACACCGTACAGTTTTTGCACTGAAGGAGAGGATAATGTACAAAGACTAAGATGGTCTTTCCCTTCATCCACACACCTCATTGCAGTGAGTGCATTGCCAGAGCAGAGGACAACTGGTTTGTGAGGGGAAGTGCAACTGCAGTGATCTCTGTAAACTGTTATTCATCCTCGCTGCTTTCTCTCGGGCTTATCCCTGTCCCCCCATTATTCCCAGCAGGAATGGGGTCACACTGCCTGTCTGGAGTCACCCAGGCACAGGTTAGGTAAAGCAGGTACCATGACCTTTAGGGTTTTCCCGCTCTGCTCCCACTAGGTTTAGAAGAGAAGACAGAGAGTGATTTGTCTCTTCAGGTTCATTCTAGTATTTTCACCTTTGTTAACACAGATACCAGATTTGGGGCGGGGGGGTGTGTGTGTGGAGGGGAAAGTTTCACATTTATTTCAGAGAAAAACGCTGAAGTGTTGTTTTGATTCTGACCTGGGAGCTAAAACGCTCTTGACTTTCTCAAGGCACAGAATTCTAAAAATTCACTTAATGTCCTATTTTACTGACTTTTCAGCTCTGAATTTGTTTTCTGTATTTTCCTCTGGTATGTCAATAGCACATAGTACTTGTGTTCATCTTTCATTTCGTCTTTTTTGCAATAGCTGAAATAGTTATTTTAATTGATTCTTTTTTTAAACCTTAAGAGCAGCTGCTACTCGGTGTTGACTAACACATCTTAACATTGCTTGTAGATTTCTTTTTCAAATACTAGCTAAAAGTGTTTTTCACTTAGCTCAATCTTTTTTATAGGTATCTATCTAGATACCCTACATCTGAATGAATTTTACAAAAAATGAAGCAAACTCTATTTTGATTTGCATAGCATTGTTCTGTTAGACCGTATAATCCAGCATCAAACATTTATTTAGACACATGCCTTGCCTAGTTTCATTCAACTTGGAGGCATCAGGCAGAACCCTTGGGCAATTTGTTTCCAGTCGAGAGATATATTAATGCTTCTGTGTGATAAAGTGTTGTTGTTTTCTTCAGTTTCATCTTTCTGTGGCATTAAGATTGTAAAGGCAACAAGTGTTGATAAACAAGGCACTTGGAGAGCCAAACAGCCAGTCCACACCAGTGAAAGCAGAGTGACATGAATTAGAAGCAAGAGTCATCTTTTCATCCATTAATATATACTTTGTGGGCACATATAGGTTGCTGTACAGTGCAGTCTCATTTACTTGCTGGCTGTAGGACAGATGCAGTGCCCTTGTCATCTCTGACCTGTGCCTATGGAAAATGAGCTTTTGAAGCCATGATCTTGTATATATACTGCACAGTTTCCTGCCAGAGAATGTTGCATATATGTATAGTATCATCATCTGGTAAACAAATTGTATTTGCAGTTTGGTCAGCATCATTAGTTAATTAGACCCTGGCTGTTCAGGCACCTGGAACAAGCAGTGGGAATTTAAATTCTTCTGATAAAAGGATTTATTTATAATGAGTCTCACCCCATAATGAGTTCCAGCCGGGGGAGACTGACCATTAACAGATGACTCACCGCATTACCATAAAGATCAGAGTCACACATTCAATTTTATAAGGCTTACATACACTCGGCTAGAGCACAGATTCTAAAAAAACAAATCTTTTGGCTCCAGTTTTTCAACCGTGTTAAATTTGATACAGTCCTCCTATGCCTGAGAGTAAACAGGCAGGATACAGCAGACTATTTATTTTATTTCATTTTTTTATTGCTTTTCCTCTCTACAGTTTCAAGAGGAAAAGAAGCTGAGTTTTTAATATTGTGAGAATGCTCAGCCCTTTTCAGCTGGGAGATGTCAGAGGCAGCTGCAGACCTTAATGAAAGGAGCTCATCTCTGAAAATTTGCTATGCTGTAATAAATGCAGGGTTCTGCTGGTGAGCTGCTGATGGCCCTTTAATGTCTTTAGCAGCACTCCAAGGCACTGCGGTTCCTGCCGCTCCCTTCCCCCCTGCTCCCTGCCCATCCAAGCTCAGGATTTCATCGTGGGAAGGCAAGAGTTCACTATAACACTCAAGGGCTACACTGAGCTCGAAGAAAAGGGTCATGCCTGGTTTTATCATCCAGACAGCAGCATCCCTTCAGCCCAGATCGATGTTCTTTACTGGCATACTAGCTTTAAATATTTGTTTCCTCAAGTCACGTTCCTATAATGTGAGTTGTTGGTATGCAGCATGGGGGTTGTTATCTATTTATTTTATTTAAGTAGCGTATGCTATGCAAGAAAAGAATGTGTTTTCCCAGTATCCCTGTGACATATTTTCACAATTAGAGTTATAAGGCACTTTAGAATGAAACCCAACAGCTACCTTCCAATCCCCAGGACTCTGATCTTCTTTTGTTGATCTGTGATTGTGGGCATCTGCCAGTCTGGAGACTGGCAGTGTGTCAAGAATATGACAGGTTCCCAAAAAATGCATTTACAGCTGGGGAGATGAGGACAGCCTATGTGGAGATTGGTAAAAGCATCTCAGAGTTTGAAGGAGGCTCTGGGAAACTGCTTGGATGTAGTGTAACCTGCAATTTAGAAACTTTGTAAAGCTTTTCCTCCCTGAAGTTTGAAAGGTGTTGAGTCTAGTCCTGGTGTATGTGATCATGGGATACATGAGGCAAAGTATTTGGGGCTGGCAGGAAAGGGGGAAGCATGACTGATGGGCAAACCAAGGGCTACCTGGAGCAGCTCCTGGTAACGTGGAAGAGCTTGTGCTACTAGACACTTGTGATGGTCAAGAGAATAACTTTGATGTAAATGGGCATATGCAGGCAGATGATAAAACCACAAGATAGTTTGGATTGTGTGGAGATTATCACAGCTGAAAGGCAAGAGTACTGTTCACTGCTGGGTAGCAGTAGGACTAAACTCAGCATAAACCCCAAAATATCTCTGATAGGGAAGGAAAGAGACCAGTTGTTGGAGTCCTTCTCAGCCTAACAGAATACAGGGAGGTTTCTAAGCATTGACAAAAACACAGTTTGAAGAAGAGCCTTATGGGTTTCATGGGACTGTAACAAATGTGGTGCTTGGAGCCCTGCAGCAGGCACTGAAGCTGGCAGGACTGCGGTCATGAGCTGTCACCATAGTCACTAAAGCTCTGTGGTTAAAGGCAATGGTCCCCCTTGCAGCAGGATACTGATTGTTTGGAAAAGCCATGGTTTCAGAAACAACAAAGGATACGGCAGCAACAGCTACTGAAGATTTATAGCAGTCTCCATCATTTGACCTGACTCAAGAGGGCATGAATGAGAACATGCATGGTGAGAGTCCCATGTGAAGGAATGCTGGCTACAGTAAAAAAGAAGCATCAGGTGACCCAATGGTGATAAAACACATTTCCCTGAGGCAAGTAACGCTCTAGTAGCCCCTAACCCTGCAAGTGAGTCCACACCTGTGTGTGAGACCAAGAAACAGCCACTGAAGTCAGAAGTGGTATCTGGAGGAAAGGACATCAGTGGTGAGAAGGCTGCCCACATGCCCATGGTCAGCAGGTGTAAAGCAGTCTCTACCTGATAGAAAAAGTTATCCTGGTAAAAAGTTCATTTTGTTTTATAAGCTTAGAGTCCTAACCTGAGCTTAGCCAGCACTCAGCTGGCAGGTATAGTGTTATAAAGGAAAGAATCAGCAATAATCATTATAATGAAACTTCAGTTTTTCCATAGCTTGGAATATTGCAGTAAAATACCACCAAAAAGCAAGTCTCTCTGACTGACATGATAAGTATTAACACTGGGAAATCATTTTCTGTCTAAAGTTTCCCCTCACATTTTTTATTTCAGATGATGCTTTTACATCAGTTTGATTTTTTCTTTTTCAGACATAAATAGTCCCTTATATAAGACTTTAGCTGTCCCTATTCTTCTAAAGTTGCTCATTTGTTCTTCTCTATTGTAGGAAACCTGTTTGTAGCTAGGATATGCCAAGAAAATAAAATGGTCCTTTTGCTCCTTTTTCCCAGCATGCTACCCAGCTGCCCCAAAATCTCATTGCTCTTTAATACTGAAGACTTCAAGGCAGAGGGAGATAACTAGAAAGAGACCATGGGGCAGTTTGCCATTTGGCACCAGCCTCAGTCTGAGTCGGTGTTTAATTGTATTTGCTGATCATAGTTCTGGACATGCTATTTTAAATGAGGTATTATCCATAAAAAAAAAAAATATTTAATAGAGGAAAATTCGCACTGTAAGGTGCCTGAATGCTTTTCAGGATTTATTTTTTCTTTTAAAATAAACAGCCTGGGAACTTGACAACATCTTCATTAAGTTAAATGCAAGTAGAGACTTTGGAGTGCCAGTTTGCCAAATATACGCAAAATCCAGATGTAATTCATCCCTGATGTTGCGACCAGGATGAATTTATTCCTAGATCTATACAGAAACTCTTAATTCCCTGGTTTGACAAAGACCAGCGATCAAACAGGTTATATTAGATGTGCCAGGCATTAAGGCTGTGGTTACTTTTTGCCTAAAGTGCCCTCAGCGACCTCATTGTTGTTAAGTACTTTCTGTGGTATCGCATGTATGAGCACCCAACCTTCAGCCTAAAATACCATAGCCATTAGCTAAGGGTGACAAGTTGGGGGGGTGGGGTGGGGGTTGTTTCTGTTTGTTTCCGCGTTTTTTTGTACTCCCTTTATGCTGCTATCCTGCAATCTGAAATTCTCCTACTCACCATTCTGTGAGAATGGAATATATGTCTGTAAACTGGAAGGTGAGCTACTGAAAAAAATGAAAATATTTCTGCGGTGCCTTTCTCTATAAAGTTTATTTAAGGAGTAATGCAGCATTACTCAACCTGGATGGAAAGCAGCCTGCGAACCTCAGCGGAGTGCGCAAGAGGCAGGTGTGGAGGCTGATGCTCCCACCTCCGCGCTGCCTGGAGAGCAGGCACAACTCTCAAAAGTTTGGCAAGCGAAGTGCTGCTCCCAGCAGCCTGAAGTTTCTCGCTGGAGCTGTTCGTCCTGTCCTCCGTCGGGGGTCCCATGCAGGTGTATCTCACTCGATCAGAGGAAGAATCCAGCTCTCTGCGGCTATACTGTTTCCAGGTGCAGGCAACAAAATTCAGCTTTGGCTTCTCATGCTCCACCTTCCCCAGAGCAGCTTGCAGAAGCTGTGGCAACACCGTCAAAAATTAGTTAAAAAAAAAAAAAAAAAAAAAAGCTGTCCGTTTTCATAGCTCTTTTTCTTTTAGAATTAATGATTTTTATCAAAAATTGTAGAAAATTCTCGCATCCATCCCCAAAACAACTCTGACTACCACTGAGAATTTGGCACGGAGTTTGGCATGATTGTTGAGAGGGAGTGGGGGCAGAACATCAATCTCCATGTTATGTGCCTGTGTTTACCAGGACAGCTTTCCTCTGTGAGAATGATTCCCGGGTTTGTTTTGTTATTTTCAAACTTGTACTTCAAAGGAAGTATGGGAAATACGGTAGATAGCGTATAAAAATACCGAGGTTGGAGTGTCGCTGGTTTAGGTCTTTCATCCTTAAGTTATGAAGAACGTTGTGAGTTTCATAAAACTTGGAGGATACATTCGTGGTGTTCCTCCGGCAGTGCAATAATAAAATCAGCGAAGGCTGATGCTCCTGCTCGGGTACATCGCTCACAATAAACATTTGAAAGGCAGCACGGCTCTACAGTAAATGAGGCTGTCAAAGAAGGCCACTTTCGACAGATCATACTAAATTATGGCATGTGAAAAGTACTGCAGATAGCAGCTCTTAGTTAATTCAGCGCTTAATGGCCAGTCTTGAATGGCAGGCAAGAGGAGGAAAGCTGGTGGTATTCAGCGATGTATTAGCTATGTAAATAAATACAGGGGCGATGTCTTGAACCCAATTCTGCTGCTGCCTGCCCCGAACCTTTCACTTGCAAGGGAGCTTCAGTGCGTCTCCAAGGAGGTTGGCGGCAAGTATTGGAGCAGACTCCGGGTGGCTGCGGCACTTTGTGCTACTCATTGCGCTCCCATTCGGTAGAGGCATGTTGAGCATTTTCCTTTCCTCTGGTCTGCTTGAAACCATTCAGGCTGAAAATATGTTTCGTTCTTTGTGTATCAGCGCTACAACCAGCATCAGTGACTCTTCACTTTGGGTGACTACCAGTAATCCACCCTTGCCTGCCCTGCCTGCCTGCACCCCCTCCCCGCTCGGCCCCCATCTTTCTCCTTGCAGCCTTGGTCAAATCGGCTCCCTCTGTTTGCAGCATGGCTGCTCCCAACGCCTGTTTCCATTTTTTTATGTGGATCAGATGGATGTAAAGCTCAATAGAAAGGTATACTAGTATTTGTAGAGTGAATTATTAGTATTTATAGTGCCTCTGGCAAACTCTGGCTTTTTAAAGGAAGTGCCAATAATTAGTTATGGTGTTTTAATTAAAGAGAGCAATCTCTAATTAACAAAGGGATGCTGTATTTTATATCTGACTTTTATTATTTTTATTAATCAGTATTTCACAGATGTTATATCTTCAGTTGCTTGTAATGCTCTTTTGCATATTTTTTCCCACTTCAAGACGGAAAAATTGAGTGAAATATTTTTATCATGTTTTAGGACACAGTCAGCCTGACAGAGAGACTCTGTTTATGTCATATTGGAACTTGTGTCAGTGTTGTCCAAGTTACCTCAGATGCTCTTCAGGGAATGTAAATTTAAGTTCTTGTGCTTTGAGGTTCAATGTTTTGGTTCCTCTATGGTGTAAGTCACCTGCTGAACTTAAAGCATACAGGTTATACAGAAACTTAGTTTACTATCCAATTTCTTCTCCTCACATTAGTGGTCATTTCTATTAATTGAGTGTTTAGGCATCATTGTGCTATATCTAGATAAAAATATTATGTGTAATTACCGGTAGAAAAAAAATTATTTTTAGTTGTTCTTTTTATTTCTAAAATTTAGTTTTGTGGTGAACTCAGATATTCAGCCAACTGTATATCGCAGGTGGCCAGTTTGAGCGTGAAATATATTTTGTTCTAGGAAATGGTTGTTCATCATGTGGTTTTATCATAGTCTGGACAGCTGAAATTCATATTAAAACCTGGTAAAGACCCAGGAATGATATCTGAGCAACTTCAAAGAACTTGTATTTTCCTATATTTTGCTTTGGAGGTGTCTGCGTTCAGCTGTGTCTAGGTCAGAACGACCATTTCCTACAAGATGTGTACGACCATTCAGCTGATTGTGCGTTCTTTAGAGACACCAAGAGGCACAGTCTCGAGGATCATATGCTCCTTACATAGGTTGCTTTGCCGCATAAGCCGGCAGAAAAATTCCCGAACAGCTTCTCACCACTGGCATTAGCAGTTAACACCTTTCTTGTATATGACAGGCCATGTGAAAGGGGTGTACGGCCACCTAAGCTCGCTGTGAAAAGCAGAGTAAAATGGTTCAGAGCTGTCAGTACTGCAAGATTTATATTCGTTCCTTGCTGTTATGTCCTGCATGCACTGTGCAACCCCTAAGCTGATAGCCCCCGGATTTTAATTTCCAGGCTAAGTCCCTCGACACTTTTGCAGTCCTCACAGCTTTGGTGCCAAGAGCCTTTCCTGCAAAGTGTAGCCTGATCGAGAGGTTGTAACTGCAGATTTAGTCTGAATGTTAATGGATGTGGAATTGATGTAGGAGGGGAGGGGGAGGAAGGTATTTTCTTTCCAAACAGAGATGCCTCTAGCCAGAAATTGGTGTGATCCCACCAGGCTCCTGCTTAAAAGGTTCCTGCTGGGGCTGGCAGAAACAGTGACGCGACCTCTGCCTTGGAGAGAGGGGCACACGTACATGCACTGGGTATTTATCCAAGCTTTTTTCCTCCTGTCTTTCCCTCTTCTTCTGCCTTTCCTCCCTCCCACAACTCTACGTCTGTCTAGGTGTGATTTCTATTGTTTGTTTTGAAATAAGCTGGGAAACTTAAAAAAAAAAATAAAAGTCGTTAGCATATTGCTATTTTGCATCAGCTTTTATTTCCTTATTTATATTTAAAGATATCTTTTCAAAGAGTAGCCAGGATTTAGGATGTTCAAACCGACTATAAGCTGAACCTTCTTAGATATCCTAGACACCTTCCCTCCTACCTCCCCTCCTACCTAGTGATTCAAAATAAGAGAGACCTTCCTTGAGGGGAGTGCTTACCTGTGCTTAATTAGAGATTTAACTATAGTCTTAAACTCTTTCCCAAACAGGAGTCATCAAGTGAATCACAGCCTTGTGAAAATCCCTGGCAGGGAAACGTTACTTCTGAGGCTTCCAGATGGTTAACCATGCCCTTGTTTCCAACTCTGCTGAATAGTGCACGAAAAGACTCAAAGCTAGAAATACTAGGGCTTACGTTTATTTATTTATTTTATTTTGGTTGTGTTCCCATGCACACAGATTCATGATCCTCTTGAAAGGAAAGTTGGTGAATGTTGGCATTTGCTAAAAAGGAAATGCTTTCTTGTGTCAATGTGTGCACGAGATAATGCAGTTTTCTAGGGTATTGGAGAGAACGTCCTGAAGGTCCCTCTTACTTATTGTTGCTGAAAGAAAGAGTTGAAAGGTAGAGGGGGAGAGAGCAAAAGATAGAATTAAGAAGCTAATAATGGTGAAAGATCACTGCCCAGGATATGTCTCTTTCTGTGTTTGAATGATTTTTCTTTGAGATAGCTTTGCTTGGCACTATTTTTAGAATCTCTTTAATAATTGAGCTGTAGTGATTGTGCTCAGCAGTTAGAACAGGCAGGGAAAATAGCTTCTCAAAGAAAGCGTGCACAAGGGTAATAATTTAAATCAAACCACATTAGAGTGTGCTCCCTGTTCCCCCCTCCCCCGGAGAGGTGAAATGCTGCAGAACACTGAGCACGGGGGGAAGTGAAGATTGGCCAAGTTTACAGCATGTAATAAAATCCATCAAGAGAGTTTATGTTTTAGGGGGGGAGCACACAAAGAGGTGATCTGGTCAGCTTTTAATGAATTGCTGTGTCTAGGTGGTTTACGAGGGTATCGCCTCAAGTTCCCACCATTAGCAGTGAATTAGGAGAGAGCAGCGTGCCTCTAACTTGCAAGGAGAGAACTGTCACAGAGGAAGAGCATTTGTCACACCACGCTGAAACAGGCACAAAGCAGTAGTCCAGTGAAATGCAGGAAGCTCCAGTGGCACTGTCACTGATATGTTTGTGTCTTGCTTGGCTGCACAACCAAGTCCGTGGCAGTCACTGGCACAGAGCTGGGTGCCCACTCTGCTCCTACCAGCTGCCTCATACAGGCAGATTTGCCCATTCTGACTGCAATGTGTTGTCCCTAACATCTCTTCTTACAAGCAGCAAACTTGGAGCTCTCACAGGAAAATGACTGAGGTGTGGACAGTAAATCCAAGATTAATGAATCACTGTCTAACACCTCTTGAAAAAACAGAGACAACAGCTACTATGGCAATTTGTAGGTTAATATCACAGTCTCTGATTTTTATTTTTTTTTTTGTGAACTCTGTCCATCTTAATACTGTTATTTAAAACACAATTTTATAATGTTTTTGTTTTTCATTATATTGTGATAATGTTTTTGTTAATGATACATCCAGGCCTGATGTTATGGTTACGTCCCCTTTAAGAATTTCAGGCATTAACTTTGCAGGTCCATGTTGGTTGCCTTGTCTTAGATTAGACTGTTTCATTACTATACAGACAGAAAACATTTTAAAACAGAAAAAAAACTTTGAGACAAAAAAAAGGATTTTAAGTATTATGATTAACACTAAGTAGTGACTGGCTTTAAAGATATTAAAATAGAAAAATTTCTGTTATCGTCTCACAGTGTAATACTACAACACAGTAATAATTAGAATCCATTTCTGAATAAACCCATGGGAACTTGTAACAAATTCAGAATTTCAAAAAGGAAATTACAAGCTTCCAGCTTCTATTTTCTAGAATTTTCTTTTAACACAAAAAATCTTCCTCTTAAGAAAACTGAATTTAAGACATTGAGAATTTCGTAACAACAGAAGAGCCTGAATGTTGACCTGGGCTGCTCAGGTGTCTGAAAACTGTGTTTAAGTTTGAAAATGCACAATGATCCACTGGGAGTGGGAGTAAGGCCTTTACAGATGATGACTGCAAAGAAGCTGTATTTGTCTCTTAGGAAGTTTGATTGTCCTATCAGCACATGAAAGATTCCTTTCAGCATTTCTTTATTCAAAGCTTTTACAAACACCAGAGTTTATTATTTAATATTTCTACACAGATTCTTCTCTCGTGTCAACTTCTTCTTCCCCTTCTGCGATAGTTTGTATAAAATAATAATATTGACAGTGTGGTATGAGAGATATCCCTGTGATAAGCTGGTGTCAAAGTTATTGGCTTCCCTTCAAGCTTTGACAACTTGTTTGTCAAAGTGAAAAGACGCTTTTCAAAAGCAATTATAATAGCCTAAGTCATAAAGATCCACAAAAAGTATTAGAAATATCATATAGGGCATTAGCCTTCTCTTCTGCTCTGACCTAATTTGGAAAGGATTCCCTTTGAAATTCAAGAAGAATATTACAATTAATTTACTTCTATGTGACTTTGTTAGTTGAGCTTTTATTTCCTTTTTTTTTTTTTTTTTGAAAAAATACTGTGCTTTTTTCACTTTGCTTGTAGTAAGACTGATTTTTAAAGATATTTACTGGCAACTAAATTTAAGCTCAAATTGGACTTGTTCATGAATTGTATACCAACCTGGTTCCCAGAATACTTAGTTTAATCAGGGAGCTGTCAAGCAAAACAAAAAGTGAGGAAGTTTATGTTTCACGATAAGTTGCTCTTTGGTAAACACATAGATGGCATCCAAACTGTTAGCAGTGCAGTGTGTTCACTTGCCTGTCTGCAGGCAAACTTTTTTTAAAATTAAAATAAGAATGTCACATCATAAATAATATAGAAATCCTAGCAGGCTTGTGGAAGGGATTGTGTCAAAAACTGGTATTTTGAAGACCAGGCTGAGACTGTGATCACTGGAACTAGTGCAGGCTTGCCTGGGCTATCACAGGGCAGGGGATGGCACAGAAGTAAGGCTGATGAGTACTTGCAGATAGATTGTATATTTTCCAGAGATCTATAACTGGTGGCTTCAAGACTATGGTGTGACTGAAGGACTCTTTGTTAAGTCCATGATCCACACTTTTCTTGTCATCACAAGAAGATTAGCCTGAGAAATCGTGAATTCTGCACCCTGGTGGTTTCTGGAGACTGGACGTGAGCAGGATGAGGTGTGGAAAATGCTTAGGACACGTCTGCTGCAGCCTAAAGGATCCACACAGAGAAAGCCCATGAGGAGTGTGGGCTGTACAGGACAGATGTCCAAGGGGTCTAGTCCCAGGGCTGAGCTCCATGACTGTTGACTGCAGACATAGTGGGAGAGTACAGGGGAAAGGCAGAAGTACGTGGGGCTAATACTCTGACCTCCTTCCTGAGAAGAGATTGGGGTTAGACCATAGCACACCCCATCCTTGCAAAATATGGATTAATTTCTAATATTTTTAAGAATTTATTTAAAAGTATTCTATGCTTTCTAATAGCACCTGTACTAACTCAAAAATAGAAAGATTGAGCCTGAAGTGTTCATTATTACAGCAAATTCCTTAGACCCTGAAGAGCAGAATGGCTTTGCTCTGAATTTTGTCTTTTATCCTCTGTTTGCCTGCCTCATCCCCGAAGTGCCCACTCTGTCTCCTCTGGTGCTCCCATCAGGGAAGAAAGAGATGTGTTTGGAGCTGGCTGAGAGTATTGCATGCACGGCTGCTTGGCCACTGAACAACAGACAACTTTTACCTGTGTTTTCCTCAACAAGAGCTGTGGCTTGGGCTCTGCCTACCTGCCCTTACCTATGGAACTTGTAGGACCCTAAAAGCCTAAGAGCCCTGTCCCAGTGGCCGGGAGGAATTTGTCAGTTCTGTGGAGAGTAAAGAGGAGAAAGGGAATGTCATTAGGCAGCGCGAAGGCAAGGCAATCCCATTGTCAGATTGGTCTCACAAGCCTGCTGAAAGCGAAGTTTGGCCTTCAGTTTGAAAAGAAAATATTTTAAATTTGTTAATGTCATATACAACAGAATATTTATAGCACTATCTAAATGAAAACCAGAAAGAAATATCATTGCTAGTCAGTGGGGTTTTATATGAATAAAAAAAGTTGAACTTTTATTTGGAGACGTCATCAAATAATAAAAAGTTACTGATGGAATAATGGAAGGATAGAGAGATATGACTAGGCAATAAAAAAATTAATTATATTGTTTTCCTTTCAACCGCATTTTTGATTTTATGCTTACTGAATATTGGCTTCTATTTATTGGGGAGCTTAAGTGTTGTAGTCATATCTAAATATAAAATATATATTAAAAACCCAGAAGTATGATTTTCTTGGAACAAAAAATTCATTGTTTGTGGTTTACAGGTTGGCTGATATGCAAAGAATATGTGAGAGTAACATCTCTCTGCAGAAAGGTAGAAAAATGTATCATTATTCTTGCAGACGTTCAGCAGAATGGCAATTTTCAACTTCACAGACTTTCCTAAAGCTCAGCTGCATGAGCCAATTGGACCCATGAAATTGAAAATGAGCTCAGATTGGTTTGGAGGGATTAGAGCTACAAAGAGCATTCACAGAATGGTGAACTTGGCCTCTCCGAATTATCTGAATCCAACCTCAGAAAGTCTAGTTGGAAACTTCATTTGATGGAATTTGCAGCGTGCTGGAGAGAGTCAAGTGGACCTGTGGTCCCAGAGATGGCTTTTTGGCTTAAATGTTGTGAGCTCTCAGCTAAAGCCTGACTTCTCTGAAGCTATTTAGTATTTGAGGGTATTTAGGTGGATTATATGTCAGTTGGAAAGCCCTAACTGCTCATGTAAGCTTGTAACTCTTCTTCTGTTCCTCTTAACCTTCTTTTTTTTCCTCAAATTATGAGTGATGGGAATTAGTATTTAATTCAATAATTTTGCTTTCAGTGGAGGGAGAAAAGGAGGAATTTAAAATTTAATTTCTCCTAACTTATCTAAAATAGAAAGAGACAGAGCTAATAGTCAAATATCTGGAAAATCCTTCATGTTTCACCTTGTTAGCATCTCCAGTGTTCTCTGTGTAAATTCAAAGGCATCTTCCACCATACATTACTAAAATAATAACAAGAGTTATCACTTTTGTTACATCCCAGTGTCCCAGCATTATGGAGATTAAAGTGAAGAAATATCTTCAGTAAGAACTATGGTGGCTGAAATACCTGTATTGGTGACAGAAATAAAAGCTATCTACTGTTGGGAAGGCACCTGTTTCCTTTTATTGCATGTGACTTTCTCATCTCTTCAGCGTTCAGCCATTAAGGTATAATGAACTTCTTAATGTGCATTTGTTTACAGAGACAACCGACAGAGAGATCATTTAATTTGGTCTTCAGTGTATTTTTTCAGAAGTGAAAGCCTACCACTCTTCCTACTGAGATCTTTTCTTTGTGGAGGTGGCAAAGGCTGCTGTTCTACAGAGAAAAAGAGCTTTTACAGATTTTAGGACCACTTGATGCACTGGTAGGTTTTTAAATTGTGACTGTCAGCAGTTGTATCAAAGCAGAACCCTAGTTCCAGATTCATTGCACCATCTGTGCATTTGATAAAAGATTTGTTCATTTAAGGATATGCTGAAAGGGAGATAGATGATGAAAATAAAGACTCCTATACTCATGGACACTAGACTGCAGTACAGTGTAAAGGTGTCTTTGTACATAGTTTTTTCACTAAGTCTTGTCATCAGCAGTTTTATTTTTATAACAAAGATTAAGAATTAACAACAAAATATATAAAAATCTTTGTCACATGTAGCTAAATATCTTTCTGCAGAGGCTGATGTTTTGTTATTTGTTCGAGGTTTTTTCCCCTCTGGAACCTTGAGAGAAGCTCCTGTTTTCATAATGACACATTTCTGCCGTTGTTTTATATCAGATTGTCCTTATCTAACATGCAATCATTATCCTTTATTAAGATACCCATTACAAAATGACAATTACTTTCTGTGTCAGTCTAGAGAGACTGAAATTACTGTTAGTCTGCTTTTTAGTAGTGTCATAGTTAAAAATAAAGCCCTAGAAATGGAGAGTAATGGAAAGAAAATTACCATTTCATACTAGCCAGGTAGACATAGAAAAAGGCATCTGAGTATTAATTGCATAGGAAATGCAAAGTTTCTCCATTGGTAGGTTATCAAAATCCCTTGGGACAAGGCAACACGTAATTGTGAGATGCTAAGTTTACTGAAGGATCCATTTCAAATTATATTTTCATTTAGAAACTAATGAACAAATCTACTTGTGAACACATGGACATATCTATTATGTTCTGAAACATTAAGAGGCTGGGCACTGTTCTTCATATGTGGCAATAAAGTTAAATTTGGCTTGAAGAGAAAAAGTCAGTTCAAACTTACCAAGAGGACATACATATAACCTATGCATATAAATATATATTTGCAGAGTATATATGGATATGCTGGTACTTTATATGTATTCATTCCTCTATTCTAAAATGTTTCCTTGAGTTAAGAGTGTTTTATCAGACTACTAGGTAATTTAACACTTTGTCTTCCATTTGGGCAAGTATGTTTTTCTTATTAATTTATTTTCATTAGATACTCAGATATATAAATGCACTTACAGCAAACTTACATAGCTCTCAGGAAGTAAAAATTGCCTTGTGTTGAAGAAATTTTATGGTACCATTAAGGCTGACCCTAGAAAACTGGTTAGGAAGGTTTTATGCTATCACTGCAGCATTCAATGTAAAGTGCTAATCCAGCACTGTTGTGGCTTCTGAAGTTAAATGCAGTTTCCTGATAGGTCTTTGCAGTTATTTTACAGTTGTTATTCATTAATAAGTAATGGTCAGATCTTGTATGCTTTATTGTCGTTATTATTGTTACTTCAAGCAGGAACAAAAATAAGGGATTTAAGAGCACTTTAAATATCCAGTGCTGGCATATTACAATGCTAATACCCTGTGAGTCAAATTTTCAAAAACATTCGACATTCAGGCTGAGTTCTGAAATGCACCTAGATCCCAGTTCTGCACTTCAGTCAGAGAGCAAAGCTACAGGAGAAAATCTTGCTCTGGTAACTATTTTGGGGTGAAAACCAGTTAATTTGACTGGACCCAGCATGCCACCCTGGTGCAGTGACCAGCAGCATCCACTTCCAGCCTGGGGAGGAAGGAGGAGGGCACAGTCATGTGGCACAATGGCTGCTGATGTTTCCTGCTTCTGCTAAGATTAGAAGCACCACCTTACAACCCTCAAGGCTGAAGAGCAAGGCTGGATTCTTAAGTATTAAATATCATATTAAATATTAAGATGCAATTACTTTCTAATTCAGCAAATTCAGGATGTTTGCAGAATATGAGGCTTTGGATCTAACCAGTTTTTTGAAACAAATATCTTTAGACAGTGCTCGAGACAGATTTGTATATAAATGTAAGTAAATGCAGATCATGAATAAGGTAGGATGAAAGCAAGGCTTGTAGAAAGACTTCTGCATACCTGCACTAGATTTTTGTCTGTACACAAATTCATGGAATATAAAGAGTGAACATGTTTATATTTGTATCATTTTCATCTGATGACAAACAGAAAAAGGTAGCAGAAATCAAATCTCTAATATCTGCAACACCTTCTCTAGTACAACCCTCAGAGCACCAGCATAAAATGGTCACATTATTTTTTCAGAAACTATATTTCTTGTACCATGTGGTAGACAACTCTGATAGATGATGCATGGCCACTGTCATCTACTTAGATACTGCTGTAGGTGGAGCAGGTAGAACAGCCAGACATTACCCTTTCAAAGACAACACCATCTAAATAAAACCCTGTCTTATTTCAATTATTTATAGATCTGCCTAATCCTCTGCCATTCTCTGGATAGAAACGTCCCAAAGTGTATGCTTTGGGCTAAATTTCATTGAAATTTCATTCAGCCATCCACCTGTTGAATAAACATAGGCTAAAGCTATCTCTGTTTTTCCCTTACTAAAGCCAAGCAAGCAGAGGAACCATTCTGACAGACTTTCCTGAAAAGCCCCATTTCCCCAAAGACCTGAATCAGATCTTTGAAAATAGGTGTTGTTTTGGAGATGTGCATTTTTGTTCCTCCCATAAGCATTCATTAAATTTACATGTTTTGTAACTACTGCTCAGATATGTGCAGTAGAGATTTCTTTTAATCCCAGTAGCTAATTTTACTCATGTTTTCACAACATTTTGTAAACTAAATTCTCTAAATAATTTAGCTGTCCAAAGCTGCAGTTGTACAGTGAGTTTAAGCAGCTGGTCTTGGCAGTGCTGTGGATCTGTTAAGGAAATACCAATGGACTATTGATTTTTTGGCCTTTGCAGTCTTTTTTTGGGGGGGGAGGTCGTAATATGCTGCACAGAGTTTTTGTCTCTCAGTGTTAATATCTGAAACTATCTGACATGCACAGATCAGATGTGCCATGTTTCTCACGAGGGCCTTTTACAAGTCATGTCTTTCTCAAGAACGATATATGTGTTTTATCAGCTCTTTAGCATGTGGTGCTGCCAATAACATATTTAATTATCTGCACAGATTTGCAGTTGGTATTAATTTTGTTCAAATGGTTCATCAGTCAAGTTCACTGATAAGCAAACAGCTGTGTTCACATCTGTTGGTACTTCGTTTGACCAATTTACTTTGATCCCTCTAACAAAGAAAAAGCCATTTTCATTCTGTTTTTTGCTCAGAAAAAAAAAAAAATAATTTGATATATACAGACCTCTATCCTAACTAGAGCTCTGTCCTCCAGGCATATTTCAAATTACAAGAAAGGTGGGTCTTGGTCCCCATCTTACTAAAGAAGGTGTTAGGGGAGCTGGGTGGGACTCTCTGGATCACTAGGAGAGACAGAATGGGATCCAGTGGGGATATAGTCTGGATGATGAGAAATCAGTCTCTGCAGGCAAAGCTGAAAAAGAGGTTAGAATAAAAGGGAAAAGACCAGGAATAACTATAAAAATGTCATTGGTCTGTGTACCTTAAGGTGTGTCAGGATAAGTGCACTACACTTGAGATTTGATGAAGATTAGGCTACTAAGGAAGAGCAATGGATCTACGATAAGACTTGGATTTGGCGCTTGTGATTAGTTATGCAGAGAGAATTATCGTGGGACAGGGAGTCCAACTGGATGAGAAGGAAGCCAAGGCCACAATCAGGAGCTTTCAGCACAGCATGACACTTGAATGCATGCAAATGTATTATTTCTAGAACCTGAAGGTGTTCTTCAAGGACCTTGGATGCAAGCTTTGCTTTTTGAAACTTCTGTGAAGTTCCTCCCATCCCAGCAAAGTATTTGTTTAACTCCCTTTTAGTGTTGTTGCACCTTAGCAGTACTAACCTATTAGACCTCCACTAGGAAATGACAGAATTAGTTTTGCCTGTGTCACTTTAATTAGCCTCTCCCTGCTCTGTACGTAAATAATTTACTCTTTGCAAAATAGAGTTTAACTGCATGATGAAGTTTTTCCCTCTGGACCCATGCTTCTTCCATTGCAAAGAACAGCCCTGATACAGCAACAAAAGCAAACTGTGCAATTAAGGATGCCGCTTATCTACAGATCCCCTGCTTCACCTGTTATGAAATTAGGGATTGTACAGAGGAACTGCAAATGGAGGAAGAAAATAATCATAGTGAAATGCTTTGCTGAAGGTTTTTTTCCTTGCTCCTGCTGTGTTGTTCTGATACAATATTAAAACAAGAGAAAGACAGAGAAGCTTTTACAAGTCCCATTTGAATAGTTCAACAAACTGTTGCCTTAAAGCAGAAAATGTCCCCTTAATGGAGATACGGTCACTGACCACGTGGAAGTTACAGTACTGTGCCACTGGTTGCTTCTTTAATGGATCCAATGAGTCTTTTCTACATCACACTGGAGAAGAGCCACAATGCTGACGTTGTCGCCTACTCCTTCCCAGCCGAAGGCATAGGAAACTCCATGTAAACTGCAGCAACTAGGAGGTGAGAGGCAGGAAGTCTGTCAAATTCAACTGCAGCAACACCTCACTGAAACCAGTCTTTCAGCTGGGAATGAAAAGTTTGAACAGAAATTTGGGGGTCTGATCTCTATGAGCATTTGAGGACTCAGCATCAAATGAAATCTGTGAGAGATATGCTTTGGACATAAATGATGCCATTGAATGCCAGGTATATTTAAACTCTTTTAAACAGAATGCCTCTTTAACCTATGGGTTTTTTTCAAATCTGAGCCTCAATTCCTGTAATTTAAAATGGAGTTAGTACCGCTTTTTAATCCCACAGACCTTTAAAAAGAAAAAGTAGTATTTCCAAAGCTGCATGAATGCTTTAGTGGTATGCGCCAAAAAGCCTCTGAGTAAATTGTTATGTTCAGATCAAGAAGTAAAGTGTGAAGCTGAACCATTAGCATTGATGAGAAATTAAATACTGAACAGCTACTCACAAAGTAAGTACCATCCATCCATGGTGGTGTATGGTTCAAGGAATATCTGTGAAGCAGTAGCATGTGACCATGTGTTTAAAAACTCTTTACTAATGTATTCTCATAAAGGGAGTAAATTGAAGTTGCACAGGCCAAGAAAGCAGGAGGTTAGGAGTAGCCTTGAGAGTTAGGTGATCAATAAAGTGGAGCTGAATGTGCTATATATAACACTATGAAGTTTATCACATGGCTGTCATCATATAGAATTATCTGTAATTGCAGAAAGGTTTTCCATAACAACAAGATTCTTTCCCTGTGAGAATGACCGTGATTTGCCTTGTTTATTGTTTTATCCTAATTGTGACTCTTCATGGAGAGTTTTTAAAATGCACTACTTCTCAGCATCACTCTTTTTTCTAAATTAAATTTACTGTTCTATCTGGAAAAGAAAAAGAAGTAGTACAAGCTTACCCTTTCTTCTAAACATGAAGACTAGAACCTGCTCCATCTCTGCTGTAGGCTGCTTTGTAATAAACTGTTTTAATTACAAGTAGTCTTGCTGTCCATGATAAAAGTTCATAATCATGCTGCACTGCAAGATGTGACTGATACCTCTGTCTCTTTCTTTCCTTGAGTTTTTCTTTCACTGAACTGCACTTTTGGCAAAAACATCATATACTTGCATTTAGTCACTTGGATGTGTTGAGCAGCTGGTGCTAACGATTAGAAATAGTTAAGTAGTTTATCCAGGGAGTGGGTTCGTTCATGTGATTTTGGAGTTCAGTTTGTGGTCTAACACAAAGGAATGTGGTATGTGGTGGGAAAGAAAAATTCATCATTTGAAATAAAAGCATAAAACGGAGCAGATGTGCAAAGTGGAGGTTCTCTGTTACCCCCTGTGTCAAGTCAGAGTTAAGGAGACAGTCTTGGAGGGTCTGTTATTGGCTGGAGAGCAGCAGAAAAGATTAATAAATTTATGAAGTGCTTAAGCCTGTGTTCTAGTTTTGGCTGGGGTAGAATTAATATTCTTCAAAGTGGCTGGCATGGGGCTGTGTTTTGGATTTGTGCTGAACAAGGGGTTGATAACGCGGAGATGTTTTTGTTACTACTGAGCAGTGCTGACGTAGAGACGAGGCCTTCTCTGCCTTATGTACTGCCACTCTGGCAAGGAAGCTGGGGGGGCGTGGGAGTTTGGGAGCAGATACAGCCAGGACAGATGATCCAAGAGGATATTCCAGACCATATGAGGATATGCTTGGTATATAAAGGGAGTGCAAGAAGGAGGAAGAGTGGGATGTTTGGAGTAATGGCGTTTGTCTTCCCAAGTGATGCTGTCTGTCTTCACATGATGGGCACCTGCTCTCCTGGAGATGCGTGAAAATCTGCCTGCCCCTGGGAAGCAATGAATTAATTCCTTGTTTTGCTCTGCTTGTGTGCATGGGTTTTGCTTTACCTATTAAACTTCCTTCATAAAACTCAACTCATGAGTTTTTTGTCTTTTACCTTCCAATTCTCTCCCCGATTCACTGGTGTGGGAGTGAGCAAGTGGCTGCGTGGGGCTTGACTGCTGGTTGGGGTTAAACCATGGCATTTTGTCACCCAGTCTAAGCTCAAAATCTTGTTTAGCTCCTTTGAACTACAAAGAGCCTTTTACTTTTATTAAATAACAGATAGCCTACTGGTACTCAGAATGTTGATTTCTTATAACCAGATGTGTCCAGATTACTCAATCTATTGAGTAATCTAAAGTTTTTGGTTTTTCAAGGAAACAGTAATCCAAACACAATATAAATCAGCAAACAAAGTTATTCTGCATTTTTATTTGGAACTTCTGAATCCTCTCTTCCTTTTACACATCTCTAATTTCTTTTGTGGGAATATGCCAGAACTTGATAAAAAGTCTAGGAGAATTACAATTTTGTTTGTGATCTAGGGAGGAAGCAAAGCAGGGGTTGACGTGTCAGGAGTGATAATAGCTTGTCCCTTTTAGGGAAAGAACCTTGAGTAATATTGTCCTGCAAGTGAGATATAAATTTAATTCCCAGTCAGGATCATTTGAGTATTTTCTGCCACTGGGTGTAGTGATAAGCAGGAAAAAAGCCCAGGTCAACAAGAAACAGCGGGCAGCATATGGGTATCATTGGTAAGCCAAACTGCCTTTAGGTGGTTTCCCCCCCCCCCCCCCAATAATTCTCTTTTCTCATGACACAGAAAGCCATCTTTGGTCACATGAAGAATGTTTGAGAAGCCGAGTCAAAGAAAAGCAGAGCTAGGGTTTTACAATGCAATTTTTTGACAACCGAAAACACTTAAGAGAAAAAAAGAGTTTCATGAGGACTAGATATAAAAAAGTACTTTTTAAAATGAAATTGTTTTATTTTCTGTTAGCACCTCTTCTGAGAAACTATTTCTTTGAATAAGACCTGATAGTGCAGAAGGTTCATGTATCTGACATGCTCTCTGAGGGTTTGGTATTGCCCATAGTACAAACATTCATTAATATGGTTGCATTTTAACTGTGTTTTTAAAGTTCATTGTAAACACAGGATTATAGAATATCTCCAGTTGGAAAGGACCCTTAAGGAGCACAGAGTCCAACTCCCTTCTTCTCAAAGGACTACCTAAAACTAAACTGTATGACTAAGAGCATCATCCAGATGATACTCTCTAATATACGGTTACCTTGGGACTAAGGGAGCACGCATGCAAAAGTTTTAAAGTGACTGGTTTACAAGATACACTGAACCTTCTTGATTTCTTTCTAGGGAATGTTTATATCTTGATTATATTAGGATTAGTAAAGTAAAAACAACAAAAAATCCCCACAGTTACTTTTCCATTCCAGTTAAACCTCTGAGCAATTTAGACAACAAGTCCTACTTTCAGTTAACCTGGGTGGTTTAACATCATAACAGGATCCAGCATTTATCACCGGGCGGTTGCACAGTTTCACAGCCAAGCCTAGTTTGAGTATGGTCTTTCAGTCGTATGAGAGACTCCACACATAATTGGAAGCAGTGTTTTTTAACAGCGGGAATCATGTAATGCAAAGGATGTAATAGTATTTGGATTTTCTCATAAAGATCTTAAAAACTGGCCTTTACCAATGAGTTCTTACCACAACCTCAGGATAGTCTTGGAGCTCTTATTTCTCTGACTTCACAGCTGTAGAGGTTGCTATCAACAGCAGCACACAAAATTTGGCTCATTCCCACTCATTTTGAATTGACCAGCCCTTCTCAGTCAGCCCCAGATTAGGTGTCTGTTTGGCCCTACTTAGGGACTCTGCCAAAAAATATAACCTATATGGAACACTGCTTTGGCTTCCCTAATAGTGAGAGACAGAGTGAGCAATTATGATCTACCCCTGAGTTTCTGTAGGCCTTCCTTGGAACTTGCAGACTGTATTCATGCAATCAGTGGTGTTCTGCAATGAACGGGGACAGTTCAGATCAACAATTTATGTGAATCCACCTTTTACCCTTTATTTTGTCACACTTCAGATACATTGTAACTTTCTTGGACACTCTCCGATGCTTGGCAGCGAAATTTATCTGTAGCAAATGTTTTTTTTCCTTCCCCTCTTCTTTTCTGCTGGAACGAATTCAGGGAGGCTGTTCTGCTACAGAGCATCTTTAAGGCTTCCTGTCCACTGGTGTCAATAATCCTTTCCCTTGGGGCTTCCTCTTGGCAAGACTGGTGAGCTACATCAAGTAACCTTTAGATCACCACTCAAAGCGCAGTGTTTTCTGTTTCTGTCTTTTTCATTGGGGTTTTGAAACCAGCATACATAATTCATGTGGCACTTTCTTGCTGTTGTGCTACAACATAGCATGTAGTAGTAATCAGTAAATTAAAAAAAAAAAAAAAATAGCACTGGAAATTAAGAGGCCATGTCAGGAAGTAAAAATATGTGGATATTCTTAGCAGTTAACTTAGAAATGAAATTTGCAGTTGTATGCTACTACTGTACTAGTACTGTAGTGTTCTCTCTGCTTTATTTTTCCTGTGTATGATGCTTTAAGGGACACTTAAATCAATTAGGATTTTAATTGGAACTGGAAGAATCATGTAATGGAGTTGCAACCTTAAGTTAGTCACAAATGTAAAGACATGTTCTTAAAAGTAAAAAAAAAGTAAGTAAAAAAAAAAACATATCACAGCTTAAACTGCTTTTCAGTTGCTCAGGGAGGTGAACCAGTTTTACAGTATTAATTAACATTTTAGGGCACACTATATCTAAATAGCGGGAGACTGTGTGTATGTGTGTGTGGGAGGTGTCATTTTACCACAGAAAGACAGAAATAAATAAAAAGTGATCATTTTCTGAACAGATATATTTTACTCGTGTGGTACAATAGGAAGGTGAAAAATGTGTTTTTTACTATCAAATGAAGAATTTGGGTATTTTGGCAAATGGCATTAGAAAAGCCTAGCTCTAAAACAGTTGAGAGAAAATGGGAGGTGTTCGTGCATCTTGCTCTCTCCTTCTGTTGTGAACTGCCTCTCTGTCTCTGGCAATCAAGCTGTCCCTCCTCCACTTCATACGCGTGGAAGATGCCAAGAAAAGTTGCCTGGCCCTTTCCCCCTCCCTCTGCAGATACAAACACAGTGGGTCTTCTCCTTCAGCACAGGGAGTTTAGGATTCTCAGTGGAGCCTCCCCCCTCACACAGACCTTTATAGCTTCGCTCCTTGCTGGTGTCTTCCATGCCTTACTCCATTGTATTCCAACTGCATAGCCCTGGCTGACAACCTCAGCCCCTCCGAGCTGTGATTCCTCTTTCCAGTGCCCCCGACAGCATGTGGCACCTACATAATAGTAGGGTTCATACAACTGCTCCACTATTCCTGGTGTCTTGTTTCATGGGTCTCTTCTGGATACAACATCTCTTTTCTGAAAAGGTTGTGGATAGGTGAAGAGGCATGGAAAAACACCACAGAATCTTTAAAATACTTGATTACCATTCAGTATACAGTTAAAATCTTGCCATATATTGTATACAACCTTTTGTGTGTGTGCGTGTGTGTGTGTGTGTGTGTGCGCTTTGGAGTCCTAAACTTGCGTTTCACTATGCCAGGGTAGTAATTTCCAAAATAAAAAAAATATTTTCTAGGTGTTCCTAATGGAGAGGGTTGATATTTTAGCATCTGGCCATCCCACTTAGGCAAATAAAAGGAATTTGGCATGAACTGAAAAAAAGTTGTAATTAAGAAAACATCAGTAACAATGAGCAATTGAAAGCAGGGGATTGTAAAGACCAGGAAGGATATTTCTCTTGCTGGAAAAAAGAAAGAAAAAGATGCTAACTGTCCAAGGAGACTTAGGTAAAAAATAAAATTAAGTGATGGACTAAATAAGTACTATATGAAACGCCTAGAGAGAAATCCTGATATCAGCAAAAAAATTACACATTTTAATATGTTATTTGTAAGATAATGGAGATGATTAGGACAAGTGTCTGATTTTATATTCTGTTTTAAATTAAGCCTTTATTTGATATAAGTTTTAAACCAGGCAATAACAGAAATTGAAGGACACAGTTTTTTGTGTAAGTCTATTCTTTGTGAATCTCTGTGACCAACTGTGTATTGATGTCTATGGTTTTGTTGTTAAGAAATCATCAGTCAGTCATTATGATACAACAATGGATGTACTTCAGCCTTACATTCTGACTACTGCAGGCCAAAATATTGATAGATTTATTTTCTGAGGTCATGTGTTATAGAAGTTAAATGACAGTTCAATAACTCAGCAGCCTCTTTGAATATAGCTTCTTTATACTATCTTGCTTTCATGAATCAAAATGGAAAGGGGAAAAACCCAGATGAGATGCAGTTTCAGATAGCTTTTCTGCATTTTTCTGGAAATATCCTAGTGAAGTGTGTTATAGAGTTAAACAATAGAATATCTCACCAGATTATCAGCTCAGCCATTGTTTATGGCAAATTTCAGTACAAAGTAAATTTTCCAGCTTCTCACCACTCTGAAAAAAAAAATAGTTTGAATTTAACTGAAAATGTATGCATACAGCTACCTATTATAGCTGCATTGGACAGCTGTGTACATGTCTGAATTTGACACTTTATGAAAAAATCTAAGTTTCAAGTCAGATTGCACCTTTTTAGTTCAGAAATCTGAACACATCTTAATTCTGGAAATACAAGAAATGTATTTGACCCAAGATTGTTTAAAGCCACAGCAGTTCATTTAAAAGATACAAAAAAACGTTATCAATATCTTTAACATCTCTGATGTGATGAAACTTTTATGACTGATGAAAGCTAAAGCTCTTGTAAAGTTTCACAAATGGTGAATTTTTTCTTTAAAAGATAAATAATAAAAGAGGAGGCTATCAAAAAGCAGGCCGAGAAATACTTCCCATCAGCATGACTCATGCTCCTAAATCTCATTCTGTGTCTGATACATCAAGGTTTGCTACCCTACATAAGCCTGTAGCTTACTTTCTATTGAAAGAGGAAATAAGACTTTTAAAGCAGGAGATGGAAGACCAGACTTTTGTGACATGTATGACAAGACCTCCAGCTGATAGTGTTAACAGAGATTTATTGAGAGTTTAGGGGGACTGCTGCCTGCCTGTTAGCACCACTAAGTACAGTGTGTTTCATGTACATTGCACAGCCATGTGTTGGAAGCACAAGCCCTGAATAGTAATCCCAGTTCTGTGCTTACTGTGCTCAGGGATCCACAGAACCAGGGCTTCTTTTTGGATGGAAAAAAGAATGTCTTTCCTGTATTAGGTACTGTGCTATGCTGTGTGCCAGAGGTTTGGGTAGTGCTGGGATTATGTGATTAAGCAAGAAAAGGAGGGGGAACTTCTAACTCACACTTGTGCCTGCGTTTGCAGGTTCATATAGACATGTATTTGTGTACATATATATATCTATATCTATATATCTATAAAAGCTGTTCAACATGCTCCTGTAAAAAAAGGTTGAAAATCAGAAAGTAAACCAAGATGAACTCCTTATCTGAAACATAATGAGGTTGTCTGAAATACTCTCATTCTGGAGCTCTGAACATCCCTTTAGGTGCCTGCAACCTTCAGACATATCTATAAGCACTCCACTGAGTTGCTATTGTATTACTAACTGCCTTTGGCGAAGAATATGTTTCAGTAAATCATTAAATGGATAAAATAAATGAGTATAGATTCATGCCAAGTTTTTCCCTAAACTGTTTTACATGTTTCTTCAGCCTTAAATGAAGGTTACCAAATACATGCACCATGATTATACACACAAGATTTTTAAGTGCCAGTTAGCAATACTTCGTTTTCATGAAACAATTGAAAGCTAGCAGAGTTTTCTCAATAACCCTCTCTGGAGACAATCAACTGCTTCACTAGAGCTCAATCTTTGCTGTGAGTTCATTTTCCTTTCATCTTTTGCTTTACAGAATGAAAGAAAAAATTGAAAAATATTGAAAACTGTAATGTGAAAAAGTTACAAAGTAAAGAACTTTTAACATACAACAAGATTATAGGAATGGGTGTTAGCTTTATGTTGAGAATCTCACTGATTTCTAATTTACCAAAACAAAATGTTTTAAGAAAAGGCCATTTTGACTATTTCACTTACAATTATGTTTTGTATGAAGGTTAAACTCAAATCTTACTGCACTAGCAGTTTCACCATATTTGATAGTATTGTGTATACATGGGTATATAGACAAAGAAAACACTAGTTTCAAATCTTTAAGTTGAAATTAGGGTATATACCCAACAATAAAATAGTAGGAGGTCTGTGAAAAGAGTTAAACAGCTGTTATTGAAAAAGGAAATTGCATCTTGATCATCTGTTAGTCTTTATCGCAGAAGAAAGAGGAAAAGGATGTCAGAGGGTTTTGCTGGATTCATGCTATGATCCTCCACAGCTGAGCTACTGGTCACTGGGAGATTGTGAAGATCCCAGGGAGAGCATTTGAGCTTTTTTGTGTGGTTTGTGCACATTTTCTCTCTCTCTCTTTTTTTTTTTTTTCTTGAAATATTTGAGAGCCTTGTTTTGAAGTGGAATGTTGAAATCTTGGCCTTTTTTCAAAAAATCTTTCTTGTTTACTAGCCAGTAAACAGGATTTTTGCATTAAGAGTAGTAAGATGGTAAAAGGGACATAAACTTGAAAGTTTATTATTATTAGGCAATGTACATTTGTGGCTAAAAAGATGTATTAGGAATGTGATGAATTAGGAGTCATTAGGAAGGTGCTTGTGAACAGTAAAGACGAGTGTTGACATGTTGCTACGTGGCTCATAAATACATTTTTCACCTGGAGCAACCTGTATAGAACAGGTCACCTTATTTTAGAGAGGATTCTGTGGGCTTAGATGGTATTTCAGAAAAGAACTACAGCAATGAATAAAGGCATAGGAAAGCTCTCATAGAAATAAGAAGACTCAGAGGTGACATAAAAAGACAAAAAGCACTGAATGGTGGAAAACAGGTAGATGAGAAGCCTCTGTTACAACACTGGTAGAATTTATAAATGAGGATGTTTAACATCAGAAAGTAAATACTCTTTGCCATGACAGCTAAGTTCTACACGGTATTGTTAGCAAGATTCATACACTTGCATCTTGGCCATTTGTACGGATAAGGAAAAATATCTCATGTTTAGTTCTAAGAAAGAGCTTAGAAAGAGTGATTTCCTTATTTCCTTTAGTGCACTTCAGGATCAGAGGTAGGATTCTGGTAGGATCAGATCTGCTACCCGGACTTCTACTTGTGCCGATGTATGCACATTTCACAAACCCCCCTCCCCTACAGGAAATATAAGTGCAGTAGGATTAAAAAAATTCCATCATCCCAACCCTCCCCCACCCTAGCACAGTAAACCGCAGGAGACACCTTATTTTTGTCAGCTTTTATCTAGAGGGAGAAGAAATTTCTCAGGGAACCCACAGCTGGGTTTTGTCCTGGAGGGAAGCAGTTAATTCACTCCAGGATTAAGCCATCTTTTCTTCCAGCGCAGCGGAGAAGGGTCTCCTGATTTTACTGGTAGAAAGGGAGTATGATTTCTTCTATTTCACAATACCTTTGGACAGAAGAATTGAAGAAAGTTCATGGCAGGCCCTTTGTAAAAATGAACAGTTGGGGGGAGGGAAACTTTATGGCAATTGATATCAAATAATAACAACAAACACTTTCAGGAAGGCCTTAGATGCATGAGGAAAATATTCCTTGTGTCTTCTCAATGAAAATATATAGTATTACATCCCATTAATATTGTGACCTTCTTAGAACATTAGAAAGGGGAATGTGAGACACATATGTTTACTTTTTCTGCATAATTACATGGAAAATGCTAGGATTTTCCACAAGCTGCAACAATATTTTTTTTTTTTTTTTTATCTTTGGTACATTAATTGTATGGACTGTTTATATGGTATGCATGAAATTCCAGCATGTTGTTCTTTTTTGTTCTCAGATTGGTTTGTTTTCTTAGCAAAGCTTGGATTGACAACAGTGACCTGTCTTCATCTGAAAATCCTTTCTAATTTCATGACAGATTTTGTTTGCCTTTGATTAAATAATATTTTAAAACATACTTTCACTTGGACTTCTGTAATTTTTCCAGCTGCCATTTCTTGTTTCACCAGTTTGCTGAGGCTATTTTTTATTGGAAATTAATTCTCTCAACATCTATCACATAGCTGAAGAGCAAAACAAATGAGAATCTAATTTGCCTGAGTGAATAATCCTGGAAGAACATCTACCAAATAATAGTTTAGTAGTACTTCAGAAAAATAAGTAAATGAATTTCTCTGTTCCTGTACTCCTATATGCAGGACATCACGGGGAAAGCTGGAACTCAAAGCTTCTGATTCCATCAAAAATGGGATCATTTTGCAAAACAGATAGTTTCACTAGTGCAAAAATGATATCACCCTCTATTCTAGCTGTTGGCTACTGATCTGAAAAAAAAAAAATTAGTTATTGTGCCTCCAAACAAATATTTTTATCTCACAGTCCACCTTCATGGACAATAGTGTTTTACTGTTGGAATCAAGCAATTGTTTTGGCCTGTGATCCATTGCTTTTCTTTCCTTTATTTTCCCTTCCGGCTCTGGAGGAGGCCAGCAGTAACATCTGTTAGAGTTAAGATACACTGCAATGACTTTTCTGATATGAGAGCCCTGTAGCATATTGGCTATGCAGAAGCAAGGAGATAGGCTTTTCTGTCTACATGATCTATGACACTGTGCTGCTAATTCAAGAAGAGTGAACTATTTTTGGAGGTTACCAAATGACTCAGAATAAAGAAGCAATTGTCTAACATATTCAAAACTGAACGTTCAGATTATCTGTCCATTAAAAAACTGAAGGAAATCAACCTAATTTCAGTTCAGCTGGAGGGAGTAGGCTTCATTAACAGCACCCCATGTTAATTTAAAGCATATTCTTGAATACAGAACCTTTGCAATCATAAGCCACAGATGCTTTAAAAACCAAACAATCCTTTCCCAATCTTCTGGTTACAAACAGGAATTTTAGTGCAAGAGATTTGAGCCACTGTTTGATGTTGACTGCATTGCACCTAGAGTTTTAAATCCCATTATAAAATGCTTATTTTATTAAATGAGGAGTTTAATAGTATACTTGTATAGTTGACAGTCAAAACAAGATCAGTAGTGTTTTCACAGAGTAGGAAAAATTATAAAAATGATGATGACTGAGTATGTCCTAAGTGTCAGCTCTGTCAGGATCATGGGCTTAAGATATAAGTTTTAATATAATATTTCTCAAAACTTATTGATTGTCCCTACTTAAAATTCACAGGTTCCCCTCATAATACTTTAGAAACATAGCAAATGTCACTGCAAACTCAACACCTGGAAAGTTTTGCATCTGATTAATAGAAAGAAAGAAAAAAAAAAAGACTGCAGTATTTACTCTTAAAAACTGAGACAACCAAATAGCCTTAATATTTCATCAGTTTTCTATGCCAGTTTATTAGGTGCACTGCATGAGGTTAAGACAGTACAGGACAGGAAACACGCAATTTCAAAACTTAGCCACTGTTGTATAACACTCCTGTAAAGATGGGTGGTAAAAATTAGGCTCAGGTGAAATCAGTGGCATGAATTTGCACTGGTTGAGTAGACAGGTAGAAATTTTTCCTGCTGTGTTGGATTTTTCAGGTTAATATGGTAGAGTTCCTTACTGTTTCTGTTCTAGATCGAGGTGTTAGAGAAAGCAAAGCTTTCAGGGCTATGGGGAAGAGACAGAGCTGTGACAGTTATTAGAGCTGATCTCAGTGTGTGCTTCTCATAGTTGTGATACCTGCCTACAGAGAAAACTCTGCTTGTGAAGGGGAAACAAATTCAGTTCCACCGTGGTTCTTTTTTTCTACTTGGCTTTCTAACTCTAATGAATGAAAATTCATCTGGAGAAACACTAATTGGGTTTGACACCACAAACACACAAGTAATGGGAGCAGGTTTCTCAGCTAGGCAATCTGATGATCTAACAAGCTGACTCAATGAGAATAGCTAGTTTAAGGTCTTGTGACATTATTCATTAGTTTTCTAACACCAATCTTTATAGTACAGTTCACAATTTGATGTTATATCTCCTTCTCTAGCTGTAGGCTCTGTTCTTTTATATCCGAGATAATGCTTCTTGCTAATTCATTGACAATGATCAGCAAAAAAGTATCACTCCCCAACACTTCACCCTTCTCACAGTATCTCTGAGGATGTTCGTTTCACATCGATGTCATTGTACCATTAGTGGCAAGGTGACCAGATGAGTTGATCAAGAAGGTGTCAGTAAGTACTTATAAATGGATATCTGGGGAATTTGTCGATGCTGAAATTAGTTTTGTGCAAGAGAACTGGTCGAATATTATTGTATTTTCAGGAATGTTCAAACTGCAGGACTGTAACAGTTGATTGCCCGGAGGAAGTATCAAAATCCTCTGATTAGGGAGTTCTTTGTTCACACCAGTGCAGGAATTTCAAAAAGGCAAAAGGGTGAGAATGTTTGTAGTTCCATGCTGTATACATGACCGTGGCAAGAAAAGAATAATAGAACACATGTATATGTCTGCAAATAATACTGGACATGTTTAAGCATCATTAGGATTGCAGTAAAGCACCCTCTGTATCTTGTCAGGCTTTAAAATCATCTACAATTCTCCTTGTGATTATTCTTGCTGCTTTTTGTGATTACTTTTATCAGGGTGAAAACTTCATCTTATTGAAATTAAGTATGCTGCTTTCATATCAATCTAAAGTAAAACTAATTTATTATCATAGGATAACTGCATTTAACTGAAAGGGCAAATATTAGCTTCAGTTGCAGGGACACAGGAGATGCAGAGAGAAAATGTGCTGTGCCACTCCTTAGTTCATCACAAAATTGTAATTTGGAGGGAAAAGTATTTTCTATGCATAAATAAAAAAGCAACAAATGTGATGCATCTAACCATTTGCCTTGGCAGTTTCACAGATTTCTTCTTTTATAATGAATCCTTACATGAATGTAAATATCAATTGCCATCTTTCAAAAAGTAGGAAGTTTCAATCACTACTGGTAACTCACTGTGCAAATAAACACTTTGAGTATCATAGGAAAAGCTGTTCATAAATGGAGTGTTCCTCAGTTTAGAAATACTTTGTCCTATACTGTTTTATTTAGGCTATACCTATAAATAGAAATCAGCAGCCAAGAAATGAGTTTACTGTGCTAAATCATTCTGTTTTATTTTGCTACACAGCTAATCCTGGCAAGGCTAAAAAATAGTTAATAGGCAGTCTGTAAGATCTTATAAGATGACATTTGGAAATCCTGCAGTCATATTAGTCATTAGCCATGGCAATATTCTGCCATAAGGCAATGAGTCAGACGATTGATTAGAGAACCTCATCATGATACGCCCTCCGGCATGAATATGGAGAGAGGGAAAGGAAAATGAGAAAGGAAAGTGCATGGGACACAGGACAGGAACATGGAAGAATTGAAGGGCAAAGAAAGTATGAAATAGCTCATTTTCTAGAGGTAAAAGGTAATGGAGAAGAGACAAACAGCATAAATCTTTAATCTTGAGGACCCACAAGGTGTGCTATGTTCATGCTTTGTGAGTGAAGACCTGTATCACTGAGAAATCTGTATTTTCTCAAGCTCTTGGCATGGCATCTTGCTTTAGACATGAGGCTGCTGTTGTCTACCTTCCTTACAGGTGTTCGATAAAAGTCATGGAGAAGACTGGCATTGAAACACTGTCTGCTTTTAATTCTGACGATTTTCTCAAATGGTTGTGTAGATATTTGTGGCTTTACCAACTATCATCAAGTTTGCTGAGGAGCATCAGCAAAACCAACAAGAGTGCACAGAAGCTGACAAAAGGCCTACAGGGGACACTGGACAAATGCTCACCCTTAAAAAAATTGCTGGGCACTGCAATTAAAAGGAAAGAGCTCTGCTATTTAGGGGTCTATGTTGCTTTTTCTGGTGGCTGTGCTATGACTCCCCTGCTACTGTTTTGGAAATGAGCATAACACTTTTGGCTGTAATGCTCAGATATGCAAGGCTGGGTACCTGTCCCAACCTTGCAGTCAAGCTTTAAAGCTGCCAGCTCCTCGTAGGAGAAAGGCAGTACATAGAAAATTTAGTTTACTGTAAAAAGTATTGTACAAACAGTAAAAATGATAGACACAGCTAAGTACAGCTAAGATTCTACTGCAGCATCTTTTTTTTTCCTTCAAAATTAACGTCCCTTATTTGCAGTATTTCCAAATGTCCGTGTCTTGATTTGTCCAGAATCAAATTCATCTAGGTCCTCAAGTGCTGTGCAGTTTTATCAAAAATGGGTGAGTGTTGTAATTTTACTCCTGCAGATTTAGTACCATTTGTCCAATATATTTGTATGATAAATAGTCAGAGGTGCTTGTGCCTTTAATGCAGGAAAGTTGATAGTAACATTATCCACGAAGGCCCTGTCTTTTAGGGTGTTCACTGGTTTTCTTTGTTTGCAAGGCTCAACTCTTTTCTGAGTTGAGGCATTTGAGGAAAGAGGTTCCTAGTTTTGTTTATGTTTATAGAAAACATATTACAGTTATAGTACAGGGAAAAGCTGATTTGTTGGTTTTTTGGGGCTTATTTTCTAAGTATTCTGATTTGTATGAAAATACTCTGCCTGTGATAAACACTATAACTACTTTATAAATCAAAATGAATAATTTATTGTTTGTGCTTTTAAAAACTGTTAATCAATATGATACATTTCAAAAGAATATGTACAGATGATATTATTGGCAAACAAGATTGCTGCCAAGATCAATGTAAAATTCCCATTGTCTTCAATGAGACTATTTTCAGACTGGGATGAAGGAGGTTACATTTTTGCAGACTGCCATGACAGAAGTTCATAATGATGGACAGTACTTTCCACAGAATTACAATAGCCAGAAGAAAGATCAGAAGAAGCAGGTGTGAAGAATAAGCAAAGCCACCAGCAGACGGCTTAAATTTCTCAAAATTATCAGTTCACTGAAAGGTAGAATCAGGATCAGAGCCCCGATATTTGAACTCAATATCTGGCTTCTGCTTAATGATGTTGCTTCACATGCAGCTTTCTCGGGTGATGGGTGGCTCATCTTTCATGGGCTGTGGAGATCTCATACAGCGCGTAACAACAAAATCAATTCTAAAAACAAGCTTCAGCAGATTACTGTCCATCACCACTAATTAATTTTCATAGTGGCATCTCGTCTTTCTCTCTGCCCTATCCCCAGGCTCCTAAAGCACTTCCCTTCTCTGTCACTTACTTCTGAAAGCTTTCCTGACTTAGGCACAAAAGACAGGATAGGAAGAAGGCTTCATGCCTCACATGCTCATATAAGCAGTGGATCACAGGGCCATGCAATAGGGTTACAGATTTGAAAGAAGATTTCTGTTTGCCATGCTTGTCTCACTTTCAAATTGTTTAATAAATCTTTTCGTCTTCATAAGAAATCTTGAGGGCCTATGTCTAACTCATCCTTGGGGGAATAGGGTGATATAAACACATTTAATTATCTTAAACAGCTAGAATTTCATGATACAAATATTATAATAAACAAAAATATTGTTGAAAGCTACCTAGCATAGGGATATTGCCATATGTTATTAAAACATATTTATATTAATTGTCATATTAATCAGTTGATCCTGTGGGCTGTAAACTTATCACTAGTTTTGTCTGCACTAAGAATGGACCATTAAATTATCACTGCAAATCCTCGTGTCCCTTAATAGGTACAATTAGGTGTCCTATTAGTCACAGTTCTGACATTATTATGAACATTATTCTGTTGTTTTATAATCTTTCTTTAATGATTAGCTCAACTTTTTTATTATTTTTCTGTCTTACTCTGTGATGTCTCATTTCTTTTGTGTAAGTGTTATTACTAATAATTAGTGCATTAAGAAGTCCAAGGACTAAACTGTTTTCTTTAGAGTACAATTATTCCTGGATAACAGGGAAAACTACGAAGGTGTCTAACACAAAACATTCAACAGTTATCAAGATTAGCATCTACTGTGGTTCATTGTTCACTGTATTTTAAGGAAGATTATCTGCAGCATAAACCATTAGTGAACAAAACAGAAGTTAGGGTCGTGGTCCAATATTTCAAGAGTGTATAGGACATCTCTTATGACATTCAAAGGACTTTTTTGTGCATTCTGAAATTTCTTTATGGGCATGTAAAGGTTGACTGAGGACCATAATCTAGCCCCTTGTGAAAGCTTGATGCTTTCTGCCCAAAGTGTCAGGAGGCTTTGAATATGAAGTTACATATCCTACAGATATCTTAATCGAGTGTTCTTGACCTCAGAGTCAGCAACAGAAGATGAACTGCAATAGTCATGGAAAGCAGATGAATCTTGAGACAAATCGATTTCAGAAGGACTCTATCTATTTACGCAGAGCAGCTGTACAATGTCTGAGGACAAACAGTGAATCCCTGAATTACATGTTGATTAAAGCTGGAATAGCCCAGAAGTTGCCTTTTTTTCCTGATTGCTAAGCAAAGGAACTTTATTAGAATCAGAAAAGTAATGTTATTCTGAGACCTACTCTCCTTCTGCATTTCTTTCTTCCACATCTGCTACTTGTTAAATATCTGCCAAGAGCCTGCCTGCCCTCTAAAGCTTGGCTTCTAGCTATGGATTTAAACAAATAATAGGAGTGTTTTATACTTTCTGCTTTATAATTTTTTGTAACATAACAGCATGAAGACAACATTAAAGAGAATGGAAGGACTGATTTTTGATTAATCCAAGTTTTGGTTTTGTTTTTAAACTACAGAACATTCTCTGGTGTTAGAGAGTTTCATAAATAAGCGAAAGTGCTGATGAGCAGCCTTGGAATGAGATCATAAATGGAGACAGTAGGATGTTCATACAGCTTACTCTGTGGACCTTGGATCAGGCCCTGAGAAAATTTCAAGTTATTTGCTGTGTAGGACCATACAGACCAAAGTATAGTTACTATCCCTCAGAATTTTCACAGGGCTGAAGCTACACTGTATTACTGTGTTGTACTGAACTTTCAGGGAATTATTTAATGTAATGTGTCTCTGGGGTTTTCTGTGACGCTGGGAACTGATTAGACATTTGAAGCATATGGTATTAAAAAGAAAACAAAGCAAATTTGTTTTTTCTCGCAACAAAGAAAATGTTCTTATTTGTTCCAGCAGTAGATCAGCAGTAGGAGTTAATATAAAGGCAATGCAGAGGTAAATGGCTCTGGCAAATAAATCTTCATCTTTCTAGGTGTCCCATTCTTGGTTTAAAAGAATATGTCATTCATAGCTGGATATCCATCAATTCAGTCATGACAGGATGAGATTTTGTCCCATTTGGGACTATATTCCTTGCATGTATTTGCACTGATACTGACTCCTGCTTTACTAACTGGGGAGAGGCATAAAAACGGAACTTCCTTGGAATAGCAGAAAATAAATGTTTTATAGGCACAGGTTCCCCATAATCTGAAGGTCAAGTTTACTAGGCAGCAAATGGGCTAAGAGTAGCCACACTTTTTAATTAACCCGTTCTTCCTCCCCATGACTGTCCGTACATTTACCTTTGCCGGCAGGAATCCAGTTTCTGTTGGCAGTATAGGCATTGAGACATGTAGAGCTTGTGCAGGTTGCAGCCTGTACCAGTGCTTAGAGAGCTCTGAATTTCATTGATAGGCTGCTCAGTGCCCCCACAATGTCTTTCAAAGTCTTCTAGGCTCTGGTTTATTGTATTACCTTTGTCAGTCTGAAGTGCAGTAATTTATATTTGTCACAATTGCCCTTCATCTTGTGTGGTGCTGGTGCAACCTTGGGCTTTTTTGTCTTGTCTTTTTTTATCAGCGAAGGTGTCCAGTATTTTGAATAATAAATCCACATAAATAGTTGATCTTGGTGACATAGCATAGCATTTACTTCTACCATCTCATTTGCTTGAACTAGATTAAAAAATTCTTGCAATGAAAAATTAAAGATGATAAGAATAGCCATTATTATCCTGTTTACTACATGTGGCTAATAAAGGGATATTTAGCTTTCTCCTGAGGAATGGTTTGATTTATATTTGTTTTCAATTAAATTTGCATATGCCACTTTAAAGAGAAAGATACTTTATTTATCTCTCTATTTGCTTTCACTGAGGAGGGAATAAAAGTTCCATACTTCTCCCCCTTTGCTGCATCACTGCAGGAGAGCCCTGTATTGTGCATCATAAAGAGTTTGGGAAGCTGGGTAATTAATCATGGGCTTTTATGTAATAGAAAGTTTAAAATTCATTAGCTTTATATCAGAGCGAGTGTTATGAGGGAGAACATGTTGTGAATGAGAGGGAGAGCCTTATAATTACGGAAGTGTGTAAATAATAATGAAAGTCATTAGTGCCATTCAGTTTCTAAGAATGTCATAATGTAATTGGAGCATTAAAGTGAAATTTGCGATGACAAACATTAGCGATACAAAAGAGAGAAAATGTGGTTATCTTTAGTTTGACAGATAATGTCAGCTTTCTTGCAAGGCCCAGATGGTGCACAGGAAAATGTTATGAACAGCTTTATTTTAATATTTTTTATGATGTGATATTTGAGAATACGTCACAAACACACAACGAGGTTTACATCTGTGAACCAATAGTGCCTTTCAGAGTGGAGAGTCCAGTGCTGAGTGACCGAAGCAGCATATAGGGAAAATCTTGTCATTGATGCAAGATGGTTGTCGCAGTAAAGGTGAGTTGCAGTGTAGCATGGTATTATGTGGCAGTGAAGTTTTCTGTCTGTCTCTCTCTTTGGATGCATTTTGAATCTTTCTTCCCTTTAAAAAAAAAAAAAAAAAAAAAAAGAGGGGGAGGGAGAAAAGGAAGAAAATGATTTAACAATTATGCAGGAAATTATATGATGCTAAAATTGTACCATGTTCTGCTCTTTCAATGAAGGGACTTTCTACAGTTATTGCACATTGCAAAGGCTATAATTTTAGGGCGTGAAAAAATGTAGATTCCAAACAAAGGAAAATTTAAATATGTCTAGTGGATAAGGCAAGGCGAAACAAAAAGGAGGCAGCTGGAGAAAATTTGAGGGAACGGTATTATTTTAAGGGCAGTGACGTAGAATAACTATGCTTAAGACTCCAAGACCTGAGAGGTTCAAGACCTCAAAATGCTGGAAGCTTAAGTATCTGTCTTTGTATTCTGTCCATTAATTACAGCATTTTGGGATTTCCCACTGCCCCCATCACTTTGTGTCAAATGAACCTAATTTTTACATAAGCAGTCATTTGTTCTTTACTGTCTCTTTTCTGCATCCCAGTAGCCAACATAAAAACTGATTCCAAAATGTTAAAGATGTAACACTGCAAATTGTTAAATTAATGCTAATTAAACTCATATTTGGTTGAGAGTTTTAAGTAAAGTAACACTTGTCCCAAATGAGTGAAAGGGAAGAGGTTAAGGTGATAACCTCAGTAGGATTTTAACCCATAGCTCCTGGAAAAACATCTAGGACTCCCAGTTGTATGACAAAGGACACATTTTATCATCATTAACAGAACTTGAGAGGGTTTTCAAATGACTTAGCAAGAATTATTCTCTGCTTACTGTAATACCTGCTGCCACTGTTGGGATCTTTGAGTAGGATGGTTCAAAGTAGAGTCACACTGACTATGCTAAATAATATCGATCTGGTAGGACTTCTAGAAAGGCATTCCTCTCGAGATTGCTTTTTTCTTCTTTCCCCCACTCTATCATTTCCTTGATCCACTTGCTCACCCATGAAATTCCCTAGGCCCTCGGCTTCCCTTTTTTGAGGGCACCTTAAGGGCAGATGTAGGTCTAGTGATGTTTCAGCAGTGAGAGAGGCACCACGTATCTATGTTGAAAACCACTTCTTATTGTGGCAGCTGAAATTTGTCACCCAAGCTTGTCTTCTGGACAGGTGTACTGGGAGGAAAGCTATGCTTTTATGCTTTGCTTTAGACAAAGGGTTACAATAAAGACTTTTCTTGATACGATCTTGACAGGAAACTGTTTTGTGCTAGTGAATTTGTTTGTGATTCTGATGGCTCCTATGCCAAGGACTGTAACTACTCTCCTGCAGATGCTGTGTTTGTCATATGTCTCCTTAGAGCCACTCATATTTCTGAGCCAAGCAGTTCTTGGGCTCTTAGGTGATCCTGAGCCATTGGATTATTAAAGCTCATAAATCCTACTGGAAGACTTCAGAATTTCCTCAGCCTGGTTTCTTCCCTGTAGTAGTCTAATATGTGCAGGTAGTGCACATTCCCCACAATGAATCACAGATCTCAGGATAACCAACTCACTGCATTCCCTACCTCCTCCCCTTTTCCCCACCATTTTCTCTCTGGCCCATCCTAATACCACAGCTCACAACATTCTTGCTGACTCTCTCTTCTTACTGCTCTTTCTACTACTCATCACTGCATCTTTTGTAGCTTTGTCCTATCATGCACACCACACATACCTATTATAAAAAACTACTGCGATGCTAAGTTTCTGTATCAGAGGTGTGTTTCTGTCCAGAGCAACAGAGAGCTGCCCACTGCCTGCATCTCTCAACCTGTCACAGCTCTTTCAATGTTGTCAGCAATATAACCGAGTCAGAAGGACACCAGGCTGAACCCTTTGTGTGGCCTCTGGATTACTTTGGAAAATCCCTTTTGGAGCTGCCAGCCACCCTTCAGCCCATGAAACAGTCCACTGCCTCTCCAACACCGTGACCTGAAAGTCCCCCAGTCCTCCTCCTGCCCGTAAACATAAATTAAAGGCCACAATAGGGGAAACCATTTGAGCCAATTCTAGCTGTCAAAGCCAGAGTTCAAATTCCTACTCCTCTTCTTCTGAAAGTCACAGCTGAGCAGGAGCTACAGTTTCTGTCTTAGGGGGGGATGAGCCATCTTTTTTTTTTGTGGGGTGAGGAACTCCACACCGGAGTATCCTTTTCAAGATACACAGATATGGCACATCAAACACTTTGGGATTTCTAAAAGAAACTAAGAGGGGATTTGAAATGTCAAACACAAAGAAATGATGCTTTGCTTTCAGTGGGAAAAAAAGCTTCCTCAGCCCCTCCAGCAACAGATTATATTTTAAAGGGTTGTTCATTGATCTCCCTCCAAAGAGAGTCTGAGATTTAGGTACCTGATCTTAATCCTAATGAAATCCATTGCAAAATTCTTACTGAATTCATTGGGAAGAGCATAAAGCTTCATTTTTTTATCAAATATGAGCTACCAGTACAGGCTTTATGCAAATTGCTTAGTTAATTTTCCTTTATTGGAGATGTTGTAGCTGGAAAAATATTTCAGCTCTTCCTGAGAAGTATGTAAAACTGGAGCAATTTGGCTATATTTACATATTGTAAAGTGCCACTTTAAATAGAAGCACAGTATTTTTAAGTCCATCTGCAAATTATGCATGATTAATTTGTTTGTAACATGTAGGACATAAAAAGGAAGAAAAAGTTTAAAAATAAATTAAACCCCCATAAAACTGATCTCTTTCACAGAAAATTATGATAAAAACCATCAACAGTTAGCTTATCATACTGTTGTGCCTCAAACTGAACCATTCCATAATTCCAAAACACAATAGATTTTATATGCTAGGGGTTTTTTTTCACTGAAAAGTGATTAGAAGCAGCAGAAATCTGCAACGAGTCGTGCAAGCTTTTATTAATGTATTTAGTAACACTCCATGCCTTCTATCACAGGAATCTCCTGTGACTGCAGAACTGCAAGAAGCTCTGTATGTTTGTCTGATACCTCATACTTCCAGTCAGACACCGGGTTTTGAGAGGCCATTAAGATTTTCTTGATTTCTAAGTGAAATTGAGATATCATAGTTAAAAAGTGTGCTCACAGTGAACAAGTAACACAATCTGTTGTCATGCCTTGAAAGTACCTTGAGCTGAAGTGTTTGTTGTTGTCTGTAGGAATTTTGTGTACGTACAGCACACACATGCTTCACTACTACACGTGGTTCTATTGCACAAGGGCACTTGGCAATACCAGAGTCCTAGAAAGCACGTGCTGCTGGTTAATTAATTAAATGCTTTACTCGAGAAAGTATTTGTAGAAGTAGGTCCTGTGTCTTCTTTTTTTTTTTTTTTTTCCTGGTTACCCTCAAAATTTGGCTACTTAAACGGAAAAAGGTGTCAGCGGTCTGAAGAGTTTATCAAATTCTGTCTCTGCTTAAACACACAGCTTCTGCTGACTTTCATGAGGCTTAAATGGACAGTTATCCCTGTGCATGTTTACAAATCAGGACAGGCAGCAGCAAATCATTGCTGTAGTTTGCCACCTCTTCAAAATTATGATTGTGCAATGATCGTGATTTTTCTTTCTGCAAAGAAAAGTCCTGAAGGAAGGGAAGGAGGCTGCATATTCTGTCAGGTTAGTATCTGAACAAGAAAGTCTGAGGTGAACTTCTCAACAAAGGGAGGCGATTTCACTTATTTGCACGTGTTGTATTTGATGCTGCTCACCATTCTGAGTTGAAATACTGCTTACATGATACTGGAGTGATACTGGAGGTTTTTTTCCCCCTGATTGTTTCCTTTGGTGTTGCTGTAGCTGGCATCTTTTAATATTTGGTAACTTGCCCCAAGCACATCCTGTCACATAGGAGAAGGTAGAGTGAACTGCAAGACTACAGCTTGGATTAATTTTTATCTACTTACAGATCTGACGCATAGGTTTGGCACTGCAGTATCTCAACGGTGGGAGACAAGCTGTGGACACGTGGCTGTTCTACATGTTCACTGTGTCTAGTGACCGGAGCAAGGTTCTGAAATATTCACTACCCTCACCCCCTCTCCTCCTGGAGGTGAGTTGCAAGTCATTTAGTGAAGGCACGAGCAAGTACTGCTTTTGTGTCCTGTTGCAGTGTGCATTCTCTTGCTTTTCTGGGTACTCTGCTTGGGAGGGAAGGAATGATGTGCAGCAGCCAGGTGAGGTCCTGTGCATTTCAGTGCATGTTCAGAACAGTTTTGATAGCCATTTTGGAAAATTAACTTTGGCCCACTGTGGAGATGGCTGAAACATCAAATGGTAAAAAGCAAAGAGCTGATCCTTGCCCTGTCACCAACTGTAGCAGACTAGTGCCATTTATAGCCTTTCTGCTGGTCTTTTTGCTTTCAGATGGAACTTGTAGCACAGTGTGGGAACATGTTAAAAAATGAATTTAAAAGTAGATGGAGCCACACGCGACCATTCTAGGAGGAAGCCACATCAGGAGGTGCATTAGCAGAACAGGTTTTGGTGTGCCTGTCTGAATGCCTCTGATCACTTGAGGTGTGCACCAAGAGCCGGCTAATGCACACCCTGTTGTGGTTCATCACTGCCTGTATTCTTCCAGTCTGATTCCATTCAGTGGTCCCCAGTAAAAGCAGGTGTTTGCCTCTGAGGGGAAAAAGGGATTCCAGGGGTGCCAGTATAATACCTACTAAAGCAAACATTTCCCTCCACCCTCCCCCAGCCTTCTGTATATTTGTCCATATTTACTGGTACGCGAGTTCTACTATGTTCATTAATCGTACCAAGCTGTCTTAATAACTAGGACTTTCTGAAAGCATATAATGAAAGGAGTGCATTTTTAACTGTGTATTTTAAATAAGAATTGTCTGTCTGTGGGAGTTGGGTTATTTGTATCGCCGTAGACAGAAATGATAGCAATATTTCATAGGACCTTGCTGCTTTGTACTTATTGACTGTTTATTTTTCATCCATAGGATTACTAATTGCAGCTAGTACCAGACACTTCTGTCTCCTTTCAGGTTATTGTAGTAGAGGGCATTGTACCAAATGCATGGTTATTCACAGACATGCATTTCCAGCAGCTGAATTGCTGGATCTGCTCTAAATGATCTATGGCAATTACATTTGGCGTTGTACAGCTATAATTTTACTGCATATTAATAGCCACCTAGCAAAGAGGTAAATGCCCTTTTCTCGGCTGGGTGCGGAATGAATGCCTGGATGTATTCAATTGGGTAAAACGAGGCTCGGGTTTTAAATGGATAGCAGGGGTTTTATGTATTGGAAATGCGTGTGCTGGTGAATTGCCTGTTTCCCTCTGCCTTGATGGTGTGCAGCGAGGCTCCAGCAGAAATATCATCAAGCCAGATCCTAGATAGAGTCATGCTGGGCAGGGGAGGGGGAAGGGGATCATGTGCCCCATTTTCAGTGGCTTATCTGCTACTACCCAAAATCTGCTGCAGT
>VXAY01006917.1:93504-223118 GCA_013399855.1 Oxyruncus cristatus | reverse complement strand
CGCGGCCACCGCGCCCGGGCAGCAGCGCGGCGCGGCGGCGGATCTCCTCCCGCGGCGGAGGCGGAGGAAGAGACCATGTCTTTCAGGAAGACACGCACTGTACTGTAACAGCAGCCGTATCCGCAGCAAAAATAAACAAACCGGCCAACCAAAAATACCAAACAAACAAAAATAACCCGAGCCGCCAAGACGCTGGGGGCAGATCCCGTTTGCAGGCAAGGTAAAACAAACAAACAAAAAAAAACAAACAAAAAAAAAAGGAACGAAAAAAACAGAAAACAAAACCCAAAGAAGCCAAAGCAGAATCTGTCGACATTTGTGTGGCGTGATGTTCTTTGTTGTTGCGATTTTTTTTGTCTATTTTTTTTCCTTTCAGCATGTTTTCTGTCATTTCGTTGGAGTCATTCGCCCCATCCCCCCCACCTTTCCCCGTGATCTTTTAATTTTTGAGGTCAGGGCGGCTGGAGAATGTGGAGCGGAGGGAGAGGGAAACAGGAGCTGTGTGTGCAGCCGGGGCTCGCCTTAATTGCGTGCGATGTGCAATTATTAATAGCGGCTGCAGGATTCCGGCTCTAAGATGCGGTATTAACCAGAGTGGGAGGAAAAAGAAAGGAAAAAAGGGTGTCGCTCGTAGTCCGGTGGGGCAAGATGCTATCGGTGCTGGAGCCGGAGCCTCGCACGGGACTGCGGAGCGGCAGCGTAGCGGTGGTGACAGCCAGGTAGGGCGTGGAGGGCTTGCTGCGGGTCTCGGCGTGGTGGCGGGGCCTCCTGCCCTGCGGAGGGCGGCGGCTTCCCAAAGTTTCGGTCGCCGGCCGGTCATCGCCAGAGGCGCTGCTGGCCGGAGCTGAGGCGGGTCGGGGTCCGGCGCGGAGGTGAGGTGGCCGCTGTCCGGGAACCTAGCCGGGCAGACGAGCGCCAGGGAAGGGATCTGCGGGGGGAGGGGGAGGGAAGGGGGGAGCTCCGTCCTCTCAGCTGTCATTTTAGCTAAAACGGATCATACTCGAAAAATCTCAACTTTTACTCGCTGATTTGTGAACAGCATCGAGGGATCCGCTTTCAAAGCTGTGTTTGCTGGAGGGCGAGCCTGGGCTGCTTGGGCTGGCATTGTTCTTTAAGGGTGGCGATTAGAAGGCAACAGATTTACTTGGTGCTTCCTTAGCATCTCTTTTTGCATGCAGTGGAGGAGGGTCCCAGTTCGGGAGTTACAGGCGTGTTATTAGGTGTCCTGTTTTCACAAAAAGCAGTTCATGTTACTCCGCTTGGTGTATTCTGCCTACTTGTCTGTGCGTCTCAAACAACGATATCGCTTGTAACTCTAACCCATACGTGCTCATCCAGCGCAGCCATTGCGCAGCCTTGTTTAATTGCTGTTATTTATTTTGCCTTCATTTACCGTGTCAGCCTGCGGGGGGAACACGCTCAGATTTCGGGTGCATTTTTACGTGCTAGGTGTGTCTCTGCGCTTCCAGGTGTGTGCGGTTTCGCTTAAAACTCGTCCCGCCGCCGTGTGACATCGCTGTAAATGTGCCGGGAGGGGAAACAAAGACATTAGAGAGCGACACAAGTGTCTGTGCATCACCTGTTTGACTTCTCTGCCGTTGCAATGCTGAGCCAGATGTGTGCCCGGTGCGGCTTCTTCTAAATAGCATATGTATGTTTTAGGCAAGTACAAAGCGATTGAAGCTGAGGGTGATGGGGAGGGGAAAAAAAACCAAAACAAAAAACAAAACCAAACCAACAACCAGTGCTGTAAACTGACCTGCAACTTTTCAGTTGTATGCTTTAACTGCACGCTGATTTTTGTTTTAGCAGTTTTCGTCACGGATCGAGGCAAGTCTGTGTGCACAATTGGGCTTGCAAATTGCTAATCTCGCACTGACTTTGCCTCTCAGTTCCCAGCTGGGCATGGTTACCTTGAAAGCTGTGGTATCAGCACTGTCAGAGCATGCTCCGGTGGGGAGATCGGGTGTGTTCTATTTTTAATACTATTTAATGAAGATGCTTCTCACTCTGCAATATATGAAGCATAATGGAAGAGCAGAGCGATGATTGGTTATGGATACTGGAAAAGGAAAAATGCAAAGGTAAAAACGGAAATCCCTCAAATATTTCTATTACATTAAAGAAAGAAAATGCAGCTATACAGAAAGGTGATCGATTATCTGATTTTTAAACTGAACAGTTTTGTGGTGTCTAGGAGGATTTTTTAAAAAATGTTCTTTTAAAAAGTTGCATGAAGCAAACTGTAGGTAGGAGATTATTTTGTGCTGTTGATAAATCTGTTTCTCTATGGGTATGCTTAAGTTGAAGAAGAATATTCCATTTAATTCTTTTTAATATTGAAGTATCTTACAATGGGGGAGCGCTAAAGAACATCTTAAGGTTTTTTTTTTTCCTTCTGATAACCAGTTTTAATGTTTAACTACTTTTATTCTTATTGGTAGCCTCCTGAAGCAGAAGTTTTGAGGTTTTATTCCTTGCAGTTAAAAGTTAATTCAGTGGCTATTAAAAATCATTGTTGCATGCAATGCTTACAGAATGCAAGTGGCTGTAAATCTTTTGCTATTTATGTGTAAAGGAAAATACTTATAGATAACTGCAGTGTATGCTACTTGGCGAGATGCGTGGAGATTCTTTTGAATACTGCCCTGTTTAGTTCAGTGTAGTCAGAAATATGTTTATTAGCTGTTTGCAAGAATCCACACACTTAGAATCATGTAGAGAAACTCGCCTTGATAAAAGATACCTTCTATAAAATAACTGTATTTTCTCTGTGTTGCCTGCAGTTTTACAGGATGGTGGTCTAAGAAACAACTGAGTACCCCTCCTGCAAAATCCTTTTTCAAGAAATTATTTCTTTCTGCTGTATTCTAGTCTTTTTGACTACCCCAGGGTTAAGTGTGCAGGTGAGGATTGCTTAGACGAGTGTTGCACCACATCGTACCCATGAAGGAAAAATTACATAAGGGTGATAGAGGAAATGCAAAGGGATTTTAAACATAGGTGTAATTATAGCTATCAGGGAGACAACAGCAGTGCAACAGTCACTTTGAAACTTCATCCTGTTGGAGTAAAACTGTGGGCCAAATCATGTGTTTTCCTGGTGGTGCTGCTTTTCCTTTGGGCTTTATGGGGGTTATTTGCATGATTACAGTAAACTGGACTTGGCCTGATAAATCACTGTTATTAAACAGAATTTCTGGGATTACATAAAAGAAACCTAAGAGTTCTAAAACCCGCCGTGCTCTTGGCTTCCTCCTAGGTTACAATTTTTAACAACTAACTTTAAACTTGGAATGAATAGCAGGGGAAAAGTCCTAATTCTAGGATGGCTTACTTACAGTCTGTCTTGCCTCCTGTAGGTTTTGGTCTTGCTGCAGTCAGTGGAAGCTTAAAATTTGTTCAGTGGTTTTGTCAGTGCTAAAAACAGACAGAGGGACAAATATTCAGCACCTGTAAATTGATGTGGTTCCACTGGTTTTAAGAACAGTGTAGATTTACACCAACTGATGATAACACCTCTCTGCTTAGAGCAGAGATCTGTAACTTACATTGAGTAGTGGTATCAATTTTGATGGCATTAATTTCACAGTAGGAAAATTATTTTGTCAGATTGGCAAATCCTTGTTCATAGGGACTGCTCACAAATGAGCGGCTTGATCCAGTGAGTGCTCCCAGCCTAATTTCTTTGCCTAGTTTTAAAGACAGTTTGTAGGGTACATGATTATTTAAAGGAAATGCTATTTGTTAAGTAATGTTGTTTCAGAAATATCATTAAAGATTGGCCAGTTGAGAAGTAATGTAACTACCATGCAATAAACTTGCAAAATCCTATTGTCCCCTCCTCATTCATTTATTAGATTTGAAGTTCTGTATTAATGTTCTCAGCAGGTAGTAAGTAAATGGGTCCCTTTTTCTTCTAGAAGATTGAAACATTCATCAAACAAGTAATAAAGGGCAAAGACTCTGTATGTTCCAATGGAGAACGCTTGATTCTGGAGACCTAAAGTACTGTGTATGAATACTTTTGTTTCTGAATGGTAACATGCATTTCTAGGACATACTCTATTTTGATGACAAACTGCAATCCAGGTAAGTTAGATTTTCCCCAATTAAGGCTGGGTAAATTGAATTGCAGGTAAATTATGCAAACAATCTGAGGTCATGCATCTAGTTTTTGACAGTCATCAAGTGGGACCTATTCCAGTCTTCAGCATTATAAGTGGGTCATCCCTGAATGATAAGTCTTCATGATTAACTGCTGGTGTTTGCTTTGTTTTCTAATTTGTCCCCTTCATACATGAAATGCTGACTTTCAGAAACATGTAGATGTAAATAAATTTACATGTGTGTTTGTAACAACTAAAATATTTTATTATTACATAGTGATTTAATGGTATGCCCTTCTAGAAAGGATGTAACTTCAGAAGAAGTGCAAGAATGACTCATGTCTGATTTGGTTGTTTGGGGTTTTTTTTAATAAATAAATTAAATGTGCCTATAAATTCATGTATACATACTGATTACTGTTTGTGGACAGGTTATATTTTATTTGGTTCTGTCTTAGGAAAGAGACTTAAACCCAAATCGGTGGAACAGCCACTGTGATTTGCATGAGTATGCTAGTGTGCACACATACACAATTTATTAGAGAAATAAAAAAGACACTACGCTATAGGACTACAATACTTTGTGTTTTAATTAAAACTAATACTTTAATAAATAACATGTAAGAGGGGTTCTTGCCAAGAAGGTAGTTGTTTGTCACTGAAGGTCCAAACTGCTTAGTTATAAGACTTCGCCGCTGCTTAGATGTTTGAGGTAACTCCAGCTTTAGACTCCGCGTTCTCTCATACAGTGGTTTTACAACAGGTAAATTGGATGAGGTTGTGCTAGTGACCCCTGTGTGAGAGTGCTCCCTGTGTGCTTCTGTGTTCTTCCTTAGTTCGTCTTCTTTTGTAAGAATACATAAATAATCTACGCTAACGCTTAATGTGTGGCGTACGCAATCCAAAGTTACGAACTGCATTAGTTCGAGGGGAGGAGTACTGGAGCTCTGTGTCACTCCAAGGGAAAATGCCGCAAGCAAACACTTCCATAACGTCCTGGGACAGCTGGTCCCTTCCACCTGTTAATATGTTGCTGACATTCACTACTTCTTCCTTTTGACTTGTTTCCAGGCTTTCTGGTAATCCACCTTAAGTAGACTTCTTTGTGATTCTTTGGAAAAAGATGTTGCGGAAAAGGTCTCCTTGCATTCAGATGTATAATTTTTTAGTCATATGGTGGGGTCTTAAACCATGTTACATCATTCTAGAGTCCTAAATAGGTAATAAACTGTTAGATGAAAATGTCACATCACTTTTTTTTTTCTTCCACTTCCCCCCCTTACACTTACATTCCCTGTTACCAAGAGGAAAAAGGTAACTAAATACAGAAACAAGGAGTAAACAAAATTGCATTTTACAGGAGTGAGTTCATGATGACTGTTTAGATGAATTAATTGCTACTGTGGTAAACATGGTGAAAAGGAATACTAAGGAGGTTGTCTGGTTAATGCTGAGGAACATACAAAGTGTGAGAGAGTGATAATGTCATATATCATGACTAAGCTGAAATGCAGAAGGCATAGTTAGGCAGTGACAGCTGGGAATTTGAAATTTATGATTTAGATATCCAATGACTTTCTGAAGCAGGGGTTTAGAGTATTTTCTAGCTACTGGCAATGTATGGAGGCAGTACCATGTAAGGCAGTTTTTAGGGCAGACATTCACATAGCATATGCTGAAGTATGTAAGGTGAGAAGTGCATTTTTATAAGTGAAAGAAAATGTTCACAGGAAAATTGGGACTCTTACATGCTGCTTCCTGCTAATCAGATGTCTCGATCTTGATCTTTTAAGGCCAAGAGTCACAGTTAACAGAGTAGTACCATGAGAAAGCAAAGTCCTATAAAAGTATTTTCGTAATTTAATGCTTTCTACTATATTCATAATTTAGTCTTAGGCAACACTATGATTTATTTATGAGCTGTTTATACAGTGCCTGTGTTAAAATTCTAGGAGCTTAGTAAATCTTCCAACTGATAAAACTTCTTTTTTCCTTAACTGGATGCCTTCAATTCAAAGAAAAGCTTAAATGGTCAGCTGGATGGTGTTTAAAAAAAAATCAGCATTAACCCCCCCCCCAAAAAACAAAACAAAAAAACCCCAACCAAACCCCCAATAAAACAAACAAAAAACCAAATACCCCTACACCCTTTCCCACACAGTTAAATACTCTGCTTTTTACTTCTCAAAATTTTTGTCTTCTGATTGCAATCTATGCTAAAACATAAAAATTAGATATATATGAATCACCTACTTTCAAGCCTGTCTTTATCCCAATTTATTAAGCCACACAGTAGTGATTTTTACTGGATTGATAAAATCATCAGAGCCAGTTTTATGTTCTAGGATTTGAATTCTGTCATCAAAAGCATGCCTGAACAGCCAATAATTTCATCAGTAACGAATCGTGTTGCAATATTTGTATTTTTAGTGCCTCATCAGTTGAAGTTTTCCTGTGCCTTCAATACAGCAAGCATTTTGTAATTTTCATTATTAAATGTAACAGTCAGATTGTGCTCCTTTTCTTCACAAGGAGTGCATGCATCTTGGTTTTGGTGACCTGAAGAGCTTCTCACGACGTAATGCCTTTTTTTATTATGAAGGAAGTTATCACAATTTGTTCCTGGGTAAAGAGGGATGGCAAGGATTGTCAGTAGAATGAAGATAATGAAGATAAGCTGCAGTGATTAGAAGTATTTTTTGAATACAATTAAATTGTATATAATTAGCATGGAGTGTTTAACTATATATTGAATTAATTGGGAAGTTTTACTGGGGAGCCAACTTTAGTGGTGTTGATGGTCTCATGAAGTAGGTGCAGCATTGTGTGCTTATGAAGAATGTGCCAACTTTGTGCTTTTTGATGTTTGTCCCACTGAAGTTTGTTTGGAATCGTTTGCCCTCTTTCACAAAAGTAAATCATATATTGCAGTGGTTCAAACCATACCTTGAGGTTTTTCCATTTTCAAGTGACTGTTCCATTTCTAAATACATTGCCATTGGCATAACATTTAGAACAGTTTAAATGAGGCTGCTTAATGCGTTATAAAGTATTTGTCATGGAGTCAGAAATGTTTATGGTGTCATAAAAGCTTTAAGAGAAACACATCAAATAAATTGGTCCACTCTAAAGGCTCACTACAGATTTTAGTGTAAGCCCGGGAAATGTCTGATAGCTTTATAATTTGTGTACTTTATGAGCTGTGAAATCTGAAGTGAGAAGGTCTGACTCTCTCATGCTTTCAGTTTTCGTTCCTTTAGGAAAAAAATCAGTGTTTCTCCTACCAAACAAACAAAAAAGGGGGGCAAAAAAAGTAAAACTCTGAATGTAGATCTGAAAGAAAAGCATAATGAGTGACTTAGAGCATCTTAAGGTGCTGTATTTCATAACATGTACTATTGTGAGGAAAGGCTAATGAAACCATGTTTTATTCAGGTGTAAATTTTGGGGAAACTTTAACTCGTAGACAATGAGCATAAGTTCAAAAACAAATTTACCAGCTTTATGTGTCTCAATATGCATTTCCACTGTGGTGTAGCAGTCTGTTCTGCGTCAGAGCAGCAAAATGGAGTGAACTCTAATGACAAGAGCTAAGTCAAGCAGCATAAGAATCCTGTTAGATACAGAAGACAATGAATTATTACTGAGGCGTAGTGCAACTTTTGTTTAATCTGTGTACTGATGAAAATGACTGCATTTGAAAGAAGTCCTTGAATGACCTGCTTCTTAAAGTAACCCTCTCAAAATCTGAGGCTGAGATAAGGTAGTGGTGGGGTAGGAGGCATATGGAGGATTAGTAGTACACAGTAGTACTGCTTGTGACGTGAAATCAGGTTATGGGGCAACAGAAGTAGGAGGACAGCAAAGGGAAGTAGGACTTTCAGGAGATATTCCCTGAAAATTAGGTAATTGGAATTTTGGGTAACCAAGAGAAAATATATAGATGTGTAACCTCTTTTCAGTGTAATTTGTTTTCTGGTTAAAAAAAAAATAAAATTCCTTCTGCATGTGATGTGATCCCTATCTTCGCATTGAGGATCAGGATGAAGCGCTCCTCTACAACCACACTTATCTCCCCAAATCTGAGGTTACAGGGCTTGTAAATGATCAGCATCTTCTGATTTTGCTGTTGCAGAATTGCTCCTCTCTGCCACCTATCTGGCAGGAGAGAAAGGAAAATAACAAAATTGTTGCCAAAGTCTGAGGGCAGTTCCACAGTAGTATACGCTGAGACTTCTTAGCCTGGCTAAATGTCGATGTAAGAAGCTGGTGGGTGAGTCTTGGGGAGGCACACAAGATCCTGCACCCTCTAGTATGTAGCTAGTTCTTCTATGAGAATAAATTGGTTTGTATCCTTGATAGATCTTCTCATGACATGCCAGTACCTCATAAATTAGTCAGATATTTACTGCAATAGCATAATGTGCCCTGTGACTACGTAAATCCACACCTTTCCATAAAGGGCTTTTTATTAATGGAGAAGGATTGGTAGAAAAGAGCAGACTGAGACACAAATATAGATGCAGCGTTTTAGCTGCCTGTGGTTATGCTACCGGTAACCATATAGACATAGTTGTGGGGCTGTGGTTCTGCAGACACCCTGTCCACTTGTTCTTTCGTCGTGATGGTTTCCGCAATGCGGGAGGAAGATGCGGCAAGCACCTACCTCTTTCAAAGCCACATATTTCTTTGATGTGTTTGTTACTCCTCAGGGGTTTTTTTTGTTTTTTTTTTTTTTTAGGAAGTAGAACAGAGAACGTAATTCGTACCCACGAAGGCTAATTACAATTTTTCCTCTACAGATCATTTCTTAGAGATCTGTGTGTTCAAAGAAGTGCTGCTACCTATTTTCTGCATTACAGTTACGTTCGATGTCCAGACAATGAGCGTCAAAATGTAGATTCTTTTGGCACCTATTCCTCTTTGTGTTTGTTTGATAACATTACACTTGTGTCATGTCTTTATTAATGTTGTCAGGCACTTCAAAGCCAACTGTAATAAAACTGCATCAATATAAGAATATGTCAGAAAACATGACAATAAAATATCGGCACTTCTTAACAAAACACTTTATTGATTACACAGCACAATTTCAATATGTGGTAAAATGAAATCAGTCCTAATTAGAGAGCAACTCCAGTAACAGCCAAGTCTTTGACTTGCCTATAAAATGACAGCAGACTGAGCAATTCCATTGTGTATTATGAGTGAATTCTGTGGCATGGGAATGTGTTTGCTAAGTGTGCATTGGCTGCGATCATAACAAAAGAGGAGCGTAAGTGACCCACGTACTTCTGGTGCATAGATAAATGACACATTTCAGGAGAATATTTGTTACCTATGCTCGGTAGTTGGAATGAGGCTGACAGATGATGGTGTAGCATACCAGTGCTCCTCAGAACATCACCTGTGTGTACAAGCAGTTTCAGTGTCTGTTCACTGCCAGATAGATTATTTTAATTTATTTTATTTTATTTAATAAAAGGAATTCTGGGGCTCTGTTCCTGACCTCAGATGGTTTACTTTGGGGCCAGTAACTTGAGGTGCTATTGTTATTAAGCATCATAAAATTGGAAAGTGGAGATAATTTCAGGTAGCTTTGTAAGCTCCACCGAGAAAATAAAAAATATGAAGGGGAGCAAATGTTAAATTCTTTTGGCAACGGAAGAATGGTGAAGTAAAGCACAGTGAAGTTACGAGGTTTACTGCATCCTTAGGTCTGATATAAATGAGGGATCTTCCTAAAAGCTGGTCCATAGCCTCCTGACTTAAAGTTTGCTGAAAGTGCAGGAAGATAAATATTGGAGGAATTCACTGCAGTCCCAATATAAATTATTTTCTTGTTTTGTTTTTTGATACATGTATTTCATGTAGTCCCTAATATGGATGTCTCTGCCTCTTTTCTGTCTGTTTCCACATTGCATCAGTTGTCTCTATTCTGCTCCTTATGTCCTCTGACCATTCTTCTTACCGGGTCTTTGCTTTTGTAAGTTGTTCCCTTTATGCAAATTTTACTTTGTTAAACTGACCCTTCTGACTTTTCTTGATTTTTTCATCATTTACTTACATTCTCCAGCTTTTTTTTATTTGCCTTTGTCTACATCAGTTACGTGCCTCTGTTTGAAAGGGTTGAAACCTTCGATTTATTAACCATATAGTACTGCAGTTTTAAAAACGACCTGATTCTGTAGATTTTTGGACAGTTTATAATAAACATGTTACTTAAGTATACTCTCATTATACAAAATATGCCAGTTCCCAGATTTCTTGGACTTTGTTTTGGTATCTTTTAAGGAGGGAGTGCCAAAACTGCTCTTATTGCATCTGTGAAACAAAGGGGGGTGTGTGCTGAAATCTAGAAGACCTTGAGCTTTTGAACTTTTTCGTATATTATGCAGTTCATATCAGTGGATCTGGGTTCCTTTGGGGCCTCCATCCAAATTCAGTAGCTCCACAGAATTGTGTGTATGTTTGATGCTCCTGGAAAATACTGTGTCCTGTACTCTCCATCTATTTATGTAGATTTTTCTTTTTTTTCTGGGTTTAGTAGTATTTTCAATAAATTTAGTATTTGTCAGTCGCTTAGAGAATTAAGCGTAATGAAAATGACACAAACTGAATGCCTTTGACAGTGTGTTTGTTGTCAGAGACTTTTTATGCGTTGGCTCTCTGACCTTTCAGACGGACTGTTGTCTGTGGCGTGAGCAGCACAGCACCTAATGCATTACGTTGGGTGCAGTTTACTGTGTTACTGGACTTGTACAATGAAAAGAGGGGAAAAATGACTGGAGTTCTTGTATGGAGAATCGTTTTGTATTTCATGTCTGTACACCCGTTGAGTAAGCTTGGAAATCGCACCAAAAGCTGAAGGTTACATATTCTTCTCGTAACTTTGATTATAATGATTGCATGGCCACAGAGCCTGCTCAAAAGCAGAGGAGACTGATTGATTGTAAAGACAGTTACTAAGACATCTAGCTCTTCACATTTCAGGACCTATACTAAATTAATAATCCATTTTTGTGAAATGCCTATATAGAAACTCCTTCTAAAGACAGAAGTAAAGGAACTGTTGGCTGAAATTTGTCACTGATATGTTTGAAGGAGCATGGTTTGCTACCATCATCTGAAAACTGAAATTTGTTTTTTCCTGGAAATCTAGTGGTGGTGCTTGGTTGGTTTTTTTTTGTTTTGCTTTGCTGTTGTTTCCCCCCCCCCCCCTTGTTGCTGAGATATGGCAGAAGTGCCTGTATTCAGCTGCCAGTTACGGAATTAATTCAGTTATTTGTTTTTCAGTAATCGGATTCCCATTCGTGCCTAGTTCGCTAATTGCTCACTGTACTCTGTTTATTATGAAAGTAACGTATTAAACATTCTGAAACCTAATAAAGAAATGGTGACACTAGTCTGAACAGATGATGTATAGTAGTTATGAACTGATTTTTTTGTTTCCTTTAATGGGTTAATTTCCAGACTGGTGGACAGTCAGTTGTCTCTCAAGCAGCATGGATTGAAGAAATCTTTTACCATTTAAAGACAAAATTCTGTGTTGTGGGGAGTCATTCCATGTTTGAGAAGGATGTCATGTTAACAGGCTGTTTATTCCACAAACAGTGGTGCCAGTGCTTTTCTCCATGTCCTTGGTGATAATTGAATTCTTGAGTTCAGTTGTTTGCTAAAGAGATGATTTGTGATTTGTAAAAGCATAGGTACAAATGTCTGTTGTACCATAGACTTGGAATGCGGTGAGAAGGACTGATTTTTTCACATAGCCTAGGTTTAAGTTGACTGAAGGAAAACTCTTGCTTTTATCGACTTAATTCTCTAATCTTAATCCTTGAAAGTAAAGGCTTGAAAATGTTAGTCCATATAACCCTGTTGCTGCAAATCAGAGAAATATGCAGCAGGATTCTGTTTCTGCAGCAGGAAGCTGGGTGTGGCTAGAAGATCTTTCCAAAATGTGCCTCCCCGTATTTTGTGGTCTCCTAAGTTCAAGATCCAACATTTGTTTTTTGGAATTTTTCCCAAATGACTGTGTATTATTGGTCTGCTGCTTAACTGCCTGTCCAGTGCAGTGGACAGAACAATTGGATGGCATTTGGAAGACAGAGAGGCGTAACACTTGTTTCCATCTTTCTTCTGCACTTCAGACACTGAAACAGGTGAACTCCTGTTACGTGGTAGGGGAGGCTGCTGTAAAAGTGATATTGTTTGTGTCACAAAGTTACATTCTTCAGCCCAGTAGAATGACTGTAGATGCAGCATGCAGTCTTGAGCATCCCCAGTCTTGTGCTCGTTAGTCTCAGCTAAATGAAATGGAGCTTTATTGTTGATTTTTTTTTTTTTTTTTTTTTTCCTGGCATTCTGGTAAAATTCTGGATAAACAGGGCGGCTGCCTTCTAAAGTGTTTTGTGGTACAGTCAGTGAAATACTATGACATGTTTGTTTTGGGTTTTTTATTTTTTCAGGAAGGGACAGATTTTCAGTACTTCCAAATGGCTGTCTGAGGTTATTTGGATAATTTGGGGTTATTCTTTTTCAGTGATGGCTTTTAAAAATATTTATGTCTTTAAAAGGGGCCTTTCTGACAGTGGGAATAGCTACAAATTCAAGTGCTGCAGATAGTATAAGTTGGCAAGTCGTATGCCATATTAATAACCTCACAAAAAAACAACAACTTTCCCGAAAAATACATTTTCCAATAGGAAAGGCAGATGAATGGGTGTGTTTTGAGTGAGAAGGATGAAGGTTTTTCAAGAAGATAATAGTCTACCATGAGACAGTAACTTGGAGAAAGATATGAGAGCAGTAAAAATTTGCATTATTCAAGTTTTTTGGGTTTTTTTTGGTTTTTTTTTGGGGGGAGTGTGGGTGTGGTGATGTTTGCTTGTTTTGGTAGGTTTGTTTGGTTTTGTTTGGGTTTTGTTTTGGGGGTTTTTGTTTGGTTGGTTGGTGGGTTTTTTTTCCCCAGAACAGCATCCAACACTAAATTTCTCTTCCTCACGTGTAGCTTTAAGAAGTATGAATGCCCCTCTGAAAGGAGAATAGGCAGCCAGCCATGTCTCGTCACTGTGCAACTTTGTAAAAAAAGATTAATTGGGGGAGGAAATAGAGGAAGAAAACAATACAAAAGGAATTGTTTTTAAACAAAAGATGCCCTTTTGTCATCATTTGCACTACTCAATGAAAAATAAGCTGTCCAACCTCAAACTGCGGTGACCCGAAGTATGCTGTTGGCAGCTGTAATATGCGGGAGGTAGTGAGGATAAAACCCGTGGTCTAAGTGAACATTCCCAGCAAGGCTTTGTAAAGCACTGGGAGCGAATTCTAAGTCAGGTAATGAAAGCCGGCTTGAAGCGAAATTGAATTGATTGCCTTGTTCAGCTTGCATTGATACTCCATAGCGTGCTCTCATGGGTGTGCAGCTGACGTAGGCAACCCTCAAGACACCCCAAAGAAATACTCCTCCTTGTGAGTGAAATGTGGAGAGGTGGTTTGAGAAGTGTAGTCAGTGCTAATCATGCCAGTAGAAGAAATGTGAAGAATAGCAGTCCACTTTCAATACTGCATTTGTTGTAGATAACTAAAATGCCATCACTTCACTATTTAGATGCTGATGTTATTAGCTGTTTCCCCCCATCCTTATTGTCAGTTTTATGATGCAGACTTGCATGCTGATTGTTTCTTAGTTCATTTCTCTTAGGAGGTAATGAATCTGAGCCATTATTATAAATGACTTGTAAGTGATATTTCAGTCTAATAAGATTTACAACAAAATGGATCCTGTAGACACAGTTTTGCATAAATAAAAGCATTTATCTTGTTCTTTCACTTTCCTACCTACTATCTTGTAGTTTCTAAAACAATTTTATTTAGAGGCTACAGTTAATTTTAATGTATTTCAAGAAGTTGGTCATACAAAAGAAACAAAGAAGGTTTTTCCTGATTGTTATTACTATTGTTAAAATGCTGGGGTTCTAGGTTTCTTGCTATGTGCCCTGCATCTTCAGGTATAGACAAAATAATGTTTTTAAATATCCTTCATTTTCGTTACTGGCTCCTCTTCATATGCCCACATTCACTACCTTCCACAAAAGTGTCTGTTAGAAAGGGGGCACTGGAGAATGGAAGATGATGGAGAATGATGGATGTGTATCTGGGAAAGGGGATGTGGGTTACCCATCTAGCTCTTGTTTTGACCGACTTCATTGCTCATTTAACCTCTGTATTCCTCAGTGTCCTCATCTGAAAGGAAATACTTTTTATACTTGCATTCCCCTGAATGTGGTGTTTTGTGGGTTTGTTTGTTTGTTTGTTTGTTTGTTTTTTCCCTCCTTAATTAGAGATGATGGCATTTTGAAGTCTGGCACAATAAGAGTATGCACTTTGCCTCTATTGGGTTTATGTCGGCAGATACAATCCAGTTATGATAACTTCATATGTTAGCTCAGTTACAGTTATTATCTGGGTGCAATCCGCAGCAAATATGAAGACACTTTCCTATTGCTGCAGTTACTCTCTGCTGTCAGTGTTGGGCATTACTGCCTTTATTTAATGATTCTTTTCCAGACAAACCATGCAATAACATGTTTCAGTTTGAGCAGGTAATAATGCTGAAGCATTTGAACAGGTACAAAATAAATAGAATTTGAAAAATAAAGTCAAAACCATGTTAAAATTTAAGAGTTTTAGTACCTGAGGCAAAGCTTGGAAGAATTGATAGGTTTCTTTCAGCTGGTTCATTTTATATTCTAAGTCTAGAAACGTGCTTATGTATAGCACATATTCAGGGTATAGATTAAAAAAAAAAACAACAAACAAACAAAGAACCCACCATTGCTTGAACATGATGATATGTGCAAGTAATAAGAACACATACAAAAATGCCAGGTTTAAGTGTTGCGCACAGCTTTCATTTACCTAGTCAGCTTTTTATTTTGCAGGTCAAAGTTTAATAGACAAAACATTTTGAGAGGGAAACTTTTGGAAGAGTTACAAAGTAGACATGACCTGTTTTGTCATAGCCATGTGAATTCCCCTCTTGTGCCTTTATTTTCACTTTGTATAGAATTCTTATAAAAGGTCATCCCCTTTTAATAAGCAACAATAATTTCTAATCACCTATGCCAAGTTCCATTAAATTTTTAAAAACCACTAGTTTTCCTGACACAGCTGTGAATCTAAAATAATCACTATTGAAAATTAATTCTTTATCTGGTTTATTGTTGGAATGAAAATATTTTTCTCAATAGCTTTTTCAGTGTATCAAAAAAATGTGTGATATTATAATGATTGTGTAAGTATAGAAGACTTTAATCGGCTTTTTCATCTGTGTTTGGTCTTTGTAACTTTTATCTTGAGACTATTACTTTGCATTAGAAACTGTTATTTTTCACTTGACAGAATTTTTCAGGAGGCTAGCATAGAGAAGGGACTTAAAACCAGGTGTTGACTGGTTTGCTGGGCTCTGTATGTGTGAGAGGTCCTGGCTTTTACCTTTTAAAGCTTACACTGACTTCCACTGTGGCATCACAGTTTCACCCTTGGGTGTGGCCTGGACATCACTGAAGTTTCTGACTGAGACAACCAGTTTTTCCTGTCAATGAGTTGTACATGTAGCTGTTGCTACATATGGCTTTTAGATAAAAAATCAGTGGCTTTTAGGTAGAAAGTTAATTTTGCTTCCTTCTTACTAAAGCACTTACTTCTCCTGTAACTGCTTTCTCCCACGCATTTCAGGCTTTTTTACAATTTTTCTCAGTGCTGCTGTAGATTCATTTTGAGGAGTAGCTGTGCAGTGGTACCCCCTGTGTGCCAGAGTTTGCATCCCCCTAACCAAGGAGGTGTAAGCCATTGACAAGGGGCTGGGACAAGAGTGTTAATTGTTTTTCCAATTTTGTTCTCAACGTAAAAGAAAGGTTTAATTTAAAACAGCAGTTGTCCTTTTTCTTTTCCAGCTGCCCTGGAGCATTGGGCTTCTCTAATCTCCAAGTTTTCTCATACTGTTGGAAAGTTTACAGTTTTCTTCTCACTGCAGCTAGCTCCAGCCAGTATTTCTCCCTTCGTTTTCAATAATGCCTTGATTCTCTGCCCTTGAGTCCCTTTGAATTTTCTGGTATTTTTGATCATGAGATTACCCATTTCCCATGCCTCTGTGAACCAGGTAACATCCTATGCCTATTTGGTCTTCCCTGTCTGTGCAAGAGCAGCTTCCTTGTTATACAGAGTTCTTTGTTCACTTCTTTTAATAGTTTATTATGTTGAAAATGTGTAATGCATTTTAAATTTTGAAAAGAAACAGTTGGCTAGTTAGATTTGGTCATAAAACAAGCTGTGGTGCCAGTAAAACATCAATGTATTTAGCATTAATTTGCTCTTTGAAAGGGAAGAATCCCTGATAAAACCTTTGATATCAACCAGTAGAGCCAAAAGACAATATCTTCCTACTGTGGTGAAGTATAGATTGAGCTACAGACTGTTGTGTTGGTTTTCTGATTGTCTGATGAGAACATAGATCCATTGTCTAAGGAGGTGAAAGTACACTTGCACTCAGTAAATTTATACTTGGAGTATGTCAAAAGCATAAATAGTCTTCTGTATGTGTCACTATTTAGTCAGCATGAGTATTTTTTTAGGACTTCATGCTGCAAAAAAATTTAGGTCTGATCCGTTAAAACAGTTGTGAGTTTTATGTTAAATTACATGTGTTTTTCAGTGGTTACAAGACATTACTACCCCTTTGTCCCCAGTAGGATGATAGTCAGCTGACGTTAACTTTCACAGAAACATGTGAAAATAGATACAACTGCAGTCATTTTTCAGTGACTTGTTTTGCCTTGGTTTACTCATACTCAGGTTTCTTGTGTATATATTCACAAGTATGTACGTGCAGTGCTTAGCTGTACTTCCTTGCAATTAAATTCTTGCATTCACTGTGGTCATGAGCAATAAAATAGAGCGAAGAGAGAAGGAAAGCATAAAAATAATGAGGTTAAATGTAACCAGGTAAACTAATGGCATTTCTGTTTCTTAAAAATTACGGGTACACACCAGTTGCACGCGTGTAATATTGGTGTTTAAAAAAAAAAAAAAAAAAAAACCAACACCAAATACCCCAAACCCTCCAAGATCAGTATTGGAATATCACTTTTCATTTAAAAAAGACAGGTCCCATCAGGTTCTTCTGTTTGTTTGTTTTCTAAAGATGTTCAAAGGCTCTGAATTATCACATAAATGTTCAGTGATTTCACAAAACTGGCACCAGTAAGAAAGGTCCACAAACATTTTGGGAGAGAAAAAGATCTGTAAGTTTTATGGTACGTCCTTGAGATCAGGCTTGCCCAAGAGACATTCTGTAGATGAAAAACAAATTGACTGCCTTAAGTTCCTAGAGAATCTCCTAAAGGACCGAGAAAACAAAAATGTGGTGGTTGTAAGGCATTTTACCATCCTCAGTTCACATCTGGAACCAATAATCTATAATATAGGGGCAAACCCAGAAACAATGAAAGAAAGCTCCAACCTGAGATACTCTCCTGGGAGGTAATTTTGAGTTTGGAACATGCTCAGAGAAGTGCTTGGCAGTGGAACTAAAGACCATTGAAAGAAGTTTTATGTTGTGTCTCTTGAAACAGAAATAAATTTAATGTACTTAAATTATCCCTTCAGACCTCAGGGTCTATATTACTATGTAATTCTTTTCTTCTTTTTTCTTTTTTTTTTCCCAATTCCCTGTTGTGAATTGCCAGAGATTTCAACTAGGTGTATGAAATTCATTCTTGTACAGTACTGTTTCACATACTTGGACTGATATAAATATTTAGCATAATAAGTCAGCAAGCATTTTTCATAAGGGATTATCACACCGAAGAAGTGGATATAAAGGAAAATTACGCAGATATTTTTACTTTGAGACAATTTGTAAAAATTTTTAGAATGCTTTGTCATATTTTGGTTAGTTTTGTCAGGTCCCTTGTGCAGACTCTTCAGTGTTTCTACTTAAATGAGAAGAGCTTTAATTTCAGTGGAAGTATTTTCAGAATAGAAGAAGATAAGTGGATCTCAAGGCCCCTAATACAATGTGTATAATACATGGGTGGAATTACAGCCAGCAGCCACACAGGATGGTGGAGTGGGAGGGTTGGAATAATAGCTTTGCCAATCACAACTTCAGCTGGAATACTGTTAATTCTGCTGTGGCAAGGAGTCAGTACAGTCTGATATTTGAATCAATTGTTACAAGATATTAAATGTTCGCATACTGAGAAAATTACTTCCACTGAAATTGAAACAGGTTTCTCCTATTGCATTTGAACCCTTGGCAAGCCATAAAAAGTGTTTATCCAGAAGTTAAACATTTGAGATATCTTTCTTACAGTACAGAGGACAATTGAAAAGCATCTGATAATGAAGGAAAGGGAAAGAATATCCTCTAGAGGAGGTCTTCCAGCAGTGTGTGCACCACCAGTGGTATGCAAGACATTTTACAATGCTCTATCAATGATGGTTGGACAGCCAAGTGCATTGTCATTCTCCAGGGATTAGCCTATGTTATGATGCTAGTAGTGGTACCCACCAAAAAGTTGGAACTGCCTCTGTTAATATCCCTGCTCTTAGACTTCATGCTGACAAGTTTTGATATTGAAAAGCGTTTTGAGGAGTAAAAAATTGTTACAAATTGTTTTAGAAGACTGATTCTAGTCTACCTCATGAAATATCAATGAGTTATATTTTGCAGTTGTGATTAGAGTTTAGACCAAGATCAAACTCTTCCCTTTTTAGTCCCACACAGTGAAAAAAAGGGTCCTTTACATTGAACAGGCACAGGAGGGAGACAGGTGGAGAAATAGAGATCCACATTGATGCAGCTGAGCATGGGAGACATGCATTTGTATCATCGGTGGGGTTTTTCAAGAAGATAACTCAGATTCTTCCTGACAGTCAGTGAGAAAGCATTTCCCAATGAATGTGTGTCTTCAGATTGATACCTTTATTATTATATTGATGAACTTAAATGTAGTTAATTGATTTGTGGAAAGTTACAGGAGTAAGAATACCTTTGAAATGGTTGTTTTACCCTGTGTTTTCTTTCTTAATTGGGTTTTTAAATACTGCCCAGTGTTCTTGCCAATACTCTTAGTTCTGTATATCATAAGAGGACAAGAATGTTTTTAGGCAGCCATGTACATAGCAAATTAATGTGTCTCATTTATGCATGTGCAATGTACTGAAATGTCAAGATTTTTCATTTCTTAGGCTGTCCTAAGTATAAATATATCTGTATGCCAGAGATTTCAGAAAAGTAATAGTCTTGTCACGCTCTGATTGTAGCCAGAATGTGAGAGATGAGAGATTTTTGGATAGATGACAAGATAGCCAAGAGTTGGGCCAGTCCTGATAAATATGAACATTTCTTATTGTGGCATTTTGATCTCACCAATTTCAAGCAGTGCATCACAATTGCACACACTAGACGGAATATTTACAAGTGTTCGGCTTCTTCACTTTTGTTTTTAAAGCCATCATTGAAAAGATCCATCATTGCCTTTCTCCTGCTGCAGCTATTCTTTGATTTTTGTAAAACTGGTGACAAGCCACTTGCAGTGAATGAAGCTTGATTCTGTAAGTGGTTTTGGGTAGATAGGTAAATATTTTGGGACATGTTGGTTTTCTAGAAGTTTTATTAGAGAAAGTATGTTTGAGAGAGGTGACTAGAACAAGTAGCACTCAGTTGACACTCCAGCAAGTCCTGCCTCATTGTTCTATTCTGAGTTGTCAAGCCACCAGTATGGATGCTGGAGGCTGCTTAGTCTGTCTCAGTATTTTTCTGCTCTGTCAGTGCCTTGGTATTTTGATTTTGTAAGGTCAAAATATTTCCCCGAAAGAAGGTTTCCCAGAAACAAGAAAGACCCTTTGTTGAACCTAGCAGTTGAAATTGAGGCAGTTCTATCCGATAATATCTTTAGGAGACTATTAATCTTTCAAATTCTAACATTTGGTTGTATGACAAAAAAAATGCAACTTTAGGCTTAAAGTAACATGTGAGCAATTACACTTGGCAGCCTTAGCACCTGTCTTTGGCCACAGTCATATACAAATGTAAAGAGCCTCAGATTTTTTAACTTTAGATATCCAGTTAGACTAGAGACAGGCTAAAACTTGTCTGGCTTTAAGATGGTAATGGTTGAGATAAAAACTAGAAAAAGCCAGATGAAGGAGAAAAATGAAAGAGCAGTTAACTCCCTCTCTTGTTCTTCAAATAAACTTATAAAAGAAAATCAGGGATTTCTTAGCCGTTTGTGGCTTTGAAATTTGAAATTCCAGAAGGAATAGTGTCTGGATACTTTTATAGGAGAAAACAGACAAAGCAGGACTTGTCCAATGACTAGAATTTTTTGCTCTTTCATAATTGCTCTGAGTCTAAATGGGTAGGAAACTCAGGGTTGGGGGATGAACTGCAAAACTTACATGTATAAATGCAAAGCTCTTCAAACAAGAATGAGTTAAGTGGGATTGGGGCTGTTTACTTGATGTTTATTGTTGTGGTTTTTTCTTTTTTTGTGTGTGTGTAGAGGTTTTTTCTGTGTTTTGTTTTGTTTGTTTTTGGTTTTTTAATTCTTTTTGTGAATGATCTCCGAAGCTAGAAGTCATAATGATTAGTATTTAGAGTTGTGGTAGTAGTACTTAAAAGGTTGGTCGAGGCCTGCTGATTTGAGGGTTGTGCAGTTTCACAAGCTTTGTCTGTATGAGAAGATTGAATGGGTATGGGAAAGTAATAACCATGCAAACTGAATAAATAACACACAGCAGCAAATGTCATAAGAGTTACAAGATAATGTCTCTTTGTATGTCTTATGAAGATAGGTTAGGCCATAGACCTCTTATCTCTCACCTGGGGATAGGGAAAGAGGGAACATTGCTTCCCTTTGTGCTGAATTTGCCTGTCTTCAGAATCCATTGTCACTTAGATTTATTTTTGGTATCATATTCCTGTAGACTGAAGAATTTCCTTTTGACTGGAGAAGGTCTTGCTATGGCCTGTTAATGGAAAATGTAAGGTCTTTAGGTTGTCCAGGAGACACAGGTGTTTTCTTGGCTGGCTGCATTCGGAACTGAATGAGGGCACGATAAAGGGGATTTAACCGTGTTGGTGTTAGTGACCACTGCACTTTCCATAGCAGAGTAATAAATACCAGGGATAGCAGATTTGTCTGCATGGGCTTTTAAAAGCATATAAATACTGCTTTTCCTAATACTTGGTGCTCTCAGCTCTTAAGCAAAATCACCATGGTCTTACATAATTACAACACACAGAAATGATAATATTCCTCCTCCTTTTTCTTGCCCTATTTCCTTGTATCTTTTCCTTTCTCTTCCTCCCTCATTTTTGAAACAAACAAGGAAATTAAGTACCAAAACTCCATTAGTGCAACATTGCAGTTGAGAATGAAACTGTCAGGGTGGCTGCTTATGGTTCCCACAACGATCATAGCTAGGCAAAATTGCATAAAACATGGAATATAACAATAAGGAATATTCTTTATAACACATTATGCATGCTGTGGGAACCATCACTTTGAAAATCTTGACTTCTGTGTTTTTAAAATCTCTTTTGAAACCTAACATTAATGTGTTCTTTTTCCTTTTGCATGCAAATTTTTTTCTCTGCCCACTGGTGATAAAAATCAGGTCATGAATGCCATCCTGGTACCCCTGTGAACACTGCATAGCAACCTTCTCCTTCATTTAATGAAAAGTGATACAAGAAGAAATAAATAACAGTATGTAGTGAAATGAAAAGGCTAAAACAGTAAGCTCCATTACAGCCACGTTGCACCTCAGTACATTCCAAATGATCTCTGATGGATGTTTTTAGATAAACAGGTTGAAATATTACCTTCTTGGCTTACAGACACACATAAAAGGATACTTAAATTACATTTCTGTTTGGCTGGCGTGTAGCATCATGCCATTTTGCAATCTAGCAAGCCTTTGGTTCTTGTACTGCCATACAAATTAACAGTTTCTGTGCCAAGGCTACACCATGTAGATACCAGGAATGTTATTAAAGCCCTGAACTGAGCAGAAGTAAACTTGCAATGATTGCTGAAGCTGACCTCACCAAGCTGCTATGGCAGCATAGCAAGTCTTGCTCTGTTCGCTAGCCTAGTGGTGGGACTCCTGAGCAGTAAGTCATCTCCTTTTAGCCTGCTTTCAGTCTCATTCTTCTTCTATCCTGTTTGATTTGATTGTAATGTTTGAATGTTTTAGCTGTCAGACAGATGAAGACTTTCATATGTAATGTACAGAACCAGGAAGATGGGAGACTGGTGATGCAAGGGGTCTGATTATTTCTGCTCAGTTGAAGAAGATAGTTTCATTTTCAGTGGCAGCATTATCGTAATTCTTCAGGTTTCTTACCATCCTCCTCCTCTTACTACTCCCATTTAAATTTTTATAGAGCAGCAGGATAATTTGTAATCAACAACCTGGTGTTGCATTTACAATGATTTTGGTTAATTTGCTATAATTGGAATTCAAGTGTAGAAATTTTGTTTAAAATTATGATAAGAAACAATAATTTTCATAAGGGTCAGTGATATTTTGGTGTCCAGGTGTCCTTGGAGGTTAATGAATGTTTATGAGTCTTTATTCTATATTTATTATTTACCCTTTAGTCTGTATGCTGATTAACAGAATGCTAATAGGAAATTTAGATATTTGGTTTTGTCCCTAAACATACTTACTGCATACGTATATCATATTGGCTGGTGGACTTGTTTCCTCTATTATGGTAGCTCCAAGCAGCTCCTGTCAAAATGTGGAGGATACTGGATAAACACAGATTAAAAAGCATTTCCCTTATCAAAGAGGATGCAATCTATTTTATTTGGTAATTCGAGTTAAAATGGCAAATTAGACTTTAAAAGCAGCTAGAGCTTTGCGTGGCTTCACAGGTGTTAACCTTGAATGCTGATAATATTGAATTGGTGCTGGAAGGTGTACTGTGAGACAGTAGATCTGACAGGCACATCTTCAGGAATCCCTGTTTATAGGTCAAGATGAGGTTTACTGTTAATAAACCCAACTATTTTTATGGTCATATACTAGCAGGGAGATGCTAAACTGTACATTTGTTTTCCATGAGCTGGCTGTCTAACTCAACAGCTCTTTTAGGAGAAAAAGATTCAGAAGAGGGGTAGAAAGAAGAGAGAAATATTACTGTTCCTTGGGGTTTTGTCCATTTAATTCTCTGAAGCAAGAACTATCCCTTAGATGTAACAATAATAGGCTTGAGATGGGTTCAGATCTCCGTGCATGCAGGATTTTCTGAAGGATCAGGGCTTTTCTGACACAATTCTCAACTTGATTCAAACCTAGCTTTTCTGGTAGTGTTGGATCTTTAACATATTGGACTGAAGGGTGTAGTTACAGGAATTGCTGGTGGACCTGTGCTTGGTCCATCCTAAATGATGGATATTTTCTGAAGATAAGTTACTATGCTGTTTAAAGGACAACCTGTACAGTGCCCTTAAGTTCTCTGACTCATGACCGCTATGGATCTAATTCCAGCACTGAACTTACTGCTAGATACTTCCTTTTTTTTGAGATATGCAATAATTTTACTAACTTTCTTTTCTGTTGGGCTTCTAGAAAACACAACTTGTGAGATTATTATGTGTATGTCGTACCTGCATATAAAAGCCAATGTTTATCTGCAAGGGTTGTGAAATATCACCTGTGTGGCTTAGAAGCCTTGGCAAAAGGAAAAGGAAGAAAATTCAGCCCAGTTAATCCTGACTGGCACAAAGAAACTCAGCAAACATTCTGGAAGTGTGAATTTTAAGGAGAAGAGAGAGGACATTTCTCAGAGATACAACTATTTAATAGAATTATTTTGGAAAATAAGTAAAATCTCCAAGGCAGTTGAAGCTAATATCAAATGTATGCTGTTACAGAGTTTTTCAAGTCCTCTCTTAAGTTTGTTTCAAGATATTGCCATAACTTTTATACTGTCAGGTGATTACTCATTTAGTCACAAAGATGTTTCTTATGGTAAGAAAAGTTTTGGTATTTTTGGCTGGAATTTTTTCATTTCCATAACCAAATGAAAACATTCACTCAATCATATGGATTTGTTTGAAAGTCATGCATAATTGAAAGTTAAGTGATTCTCTAGCAGAGTTGCTAGTATGTGGTTATTTACGTGTGCTTCTGCTGGTATCTGCTAAAACTTGGAATATCTGTAAGCTTGCTTATAGTTGGCACCTGTATATAACAACTCCCTGGGTGCTTTAATCACATTTTAAAACAGAGTATATCTGCTAGGGATTTAGGGGATGGGAGATGGTGTTTGATATTTTTTTTTTTTTAATTATTATTCAGAACCCAAATTTAATAATCGTGTGATTTTGAATATTGTAGCACTTATAATACTGTTTGTGGAATAGTTACTTTGCTTTATTCTTCTGTGTGAAACTGCAATTCTCTTTCCCTCTTCTCAGTGTTTGAAATTGTGCAGCAGATACAGGATTTTAATCTGTATTTGATCCAAAAGATTTGTTTTGCTGTTGACTGTCATAGATAGGCAAAGCATACAGTAAGCTGCTACTTCTTATTGTCATTTGTGGAAAGTTCTCAGGCACTTGAATTTTTAGTTTTTAATTCTTGCAATTGCACTTTGACGTGTTACAATGAAACATGCAAAGGGTAAGGTCTTTTTTTATTAGGAAGGGTCATTTGCAAGAAGGATCACAGTTCCTCAGAATTTGGACTTACAGTGACACAAGTGGTTATTGAGTTGCCCTTTCTCATAGTTTGTTTCATGTTTCATCAGCCTTTGAAAATCTTGAAGGCATCAAGATAAATCCTGAGGCTCAAATAGCATATGAAGAAGTAATTAATCAGACTTTGTGTTTTACACAGCATGATGGTTTCAGTTCTTGGAAGGGAAAGGTTAGCCTAGACTCAAAATATGGTTAAATAGGTTAAAAATACTTAATTCACAGATGGACTTTTAAAAATGTTTACATGGAGGAAAAAAAGAGTTACTGGATTATGTGGCTGAATATCACTATTATATATATAAGCAGCCAGTATGAAATTTTAGTTAAAGAATTTAGGGCAACTGAATTTCCAAAGTACTACTTGAACTCTGAAATCTTAGAGGCATCTTCTTGAATTTTTATAAAATTCAAGCATTTTATTTTTCCAAAAATTTTTAAATGAAGGTCCTGTTTAACAGTCTCATTAAGGGCCAGATTGGGACAAAAGTCGGGAAATACACCTTTACTTTAAAGAATCTGTACAACTGAGCTATCTCCAATATATATCAATTTGTCACAGTCAGTGAAGTCCTACCACCCCATTCTTCTTCTTCAGAATTCATACAATATATTCTCCTCTGCCATTTTGATGTAGTGCTTGATAATCATATTTTTGTTTCCTCTCTGATACTGAGCACAGCAGTACAAAAAATGTGATGATATGACCATTCTGCAGTGGAAATCAAATGTATTGCAGGCTCTAGCGCTTTGGTCCCACACCTCTCTCTCCTGTATTTTAAGTCTCAGTATTTTTAGATCATTGATGTAGTTAGTGGTTTTTAGTGCCAAGTAAGACAGATTGTTTCACAGCAGGTAAACGCAATTTTTGATATTATAGAAGTTTTCTTAAAATCATATTTGAACTTGTGGAGACTTCAATCTGTATAACAAGATTTAAAGTACTCAAAACCTTTCTGTTTTTTGATTGCTTTTTGAATGTCCTTTTGGATTAAATATATATCTATATTTCTAGCTTAAATTTAATGGCACATTTCCGAGGAGACATTTGCTTGAATATTTGATTTCTTCTGTGTATTCAGTGCTCTTTTATTAGCTCGTGTATCATGAAGCTTTCAGGCTGCGTGTATGTGGAGTGGCCAATTACATTTTTAACAGAAGTGCTTAGCTCTTTCTCATAAATATGTCATAATTTCTTCCCTGAAAAACAGAATCAGACATTGAAACACTTTTCCTGCCTTTTCTTTTGTTCAGAGTATCACAGGGAGCCTGGAATTGCCCACTGGAAAAGGCAAACATTATGTAGAAACCACAGGGTTTCTGGCAAGATCTTTTCAATCAAAAGCTGCAAATCTGTGAACTGGCATTGCCTGCTCTGTAAACCTGAGCTTCTGCCTTTCCTCTCTTGACTATTGTGACTGTGTCTGAAGAGGATTTTTCCCTCTCTCTGGCCGTTAGGGTGACAGTATAAATACCTGATTGGTATTTTATAGTTGAATGTTTTTGTTTGTTTCTTCAGGAATTGATTGCTATATGCAGCATGTTGCAGTGGTGCTGCTAAGGAGGAATGTGATGTATAGCAGTACACACATTAGGATGGGATTTAACACAGAGGGAGGATCTCCGTTTTTGCAGATGGCAAGGGAACTGACAAAAGGTCAACCTTGATTGTTATTTCTAAAAGTGAGCAAAAGTTGAGGATATTTGGCACTTCAGTGCTTGGAGCATTGTGCGGAAATATGTAATGGTTTCATTAGCTTTTATAACATGCATTTAATCATTAGGCATGTTGCCTTGTAATTGGCATTTTTCTTAATTTTCTTTTGAAACCATGACAATATAGAGTATTGAATAAAATCCTTAGCATGCTTAGGGCTTCTGTTTCTAATATGTGGTATTTATTACTTAACTGCATTGCCTGAGACCAGACAAAATTGCAACCAACAAAATAGGATTAATGCATTTTCATAAAGTACAAATACACACATGTTCAAATGTAAAGAGATAGAGATTAAATAAATAAAATACACATTTTTATATGGATATTTTTATCTGTTATGTGTGTTCATAGTTTCTCTGTAGTATTAGGATAGAATGATAATGTCTCTGCCTTAATTTTCTTTTTCTTCAGAAGGCCTTCAAACAGTGAGATAAAGGGGATGTGAATCCTATGTGAAAATATTGTCCTTCTTAGGAGAGACAAAGTTAAAAATGGGGGATCTCCCGATTTGGTTGAAAACTATGAAAATCTTGTCTATACATCATGTAGGATTTTAGACAGAAGAGCAGTGTATACCAGAATAAGTGTACTTGATGAGACTTTGTCTGTGTAGGCTGTTCTCACTGGATGTTGCTCTCCTAATTCTACTAATACACAAAAGAAGTCATCAACTAATAATTTGTATTCCAATATATTTTCTGATAAATACAATCAAAGAATTTTTAGGAATGTTCCATTGTTGATAAAGATAAATTAATAAAATGATATATTAAAAAGCGTAAAATCATTTTGGACTGGAAACTCCCAAAGTGTGTATCTAACCTTTCTTGGCTTTGATAGAGGAGACTTCATTGGAATATGAGCTTAGAAAACTTACTTTACATTAAAACAAGCTTGATACAAATTGTCTTTGAACATGGAGAGTATAATTGCATTTTTTTCTAAGCAGCAAAGCGTGTGTGGGGAATGTCTCATACTGTATGATGGGGTTTTTTTGGTTTTGTTTTTTTAACCTTAATAGCTTTTCTGGTTTTTTTTTTCTGGAATGAAGAATTTTACTTTTGCTGCAGGCTGGTTTTGTTTCAGAAAATGGTGTTAGGACAAACAGGAATAGCTACTATGTTTAATTCCAGTAATCAATAGAGATTTTTGGAGGGAAATAATGTGGCCTTTTTTTTTTTATTTCAGTTCTTATTTGAAAGCTCTTTGCTGTTTTGCAGTCAGAGTTTGTCTGCTAAGGCAATTCTAGTTGTTAAGCTCAGGTCTGTTTCATCAGCGTAATGCTGCTTTGCTCTTAGCAATTACTTTCTTTCAGGATTTGCCAATTAAGCTAGTGCTAGTGAAAATGCACCTAATTTGTCAAGAAATGGCAGGATGAAATATAGGGGATATTATAAAAATTGGGAAAGAAAAAAAGATCAGGATAAGCATATGTGAGACTCAGTGATACTTGGACGGTTCCTGATGCTTTTTCATTCTGCTTATGCCTTCTGGTGGTTAGGAGAAGTGTAAAGTAATTGGTCATAAGTTATGGGCCATCTAATTTCTGATTGTTATGTATTTTAAAACACTGTGCTGGTAGTGTACTAAATTGTTTTCTTTCTTTTGTTTAGGGATGTTGTGGGTTTTTTTTCCTCCTTGGACTCAGATGGTTTGTGTTTGGTTATTAGTGAATGAGAAAAAATGGCTTAGCTGGCTGCTTGTTTATTACCTGCAGTCTGGTTAGACTGAATTATTCAAAGGCATATATGCTCGAAATGCAGATGTGTGATGCTTGGGTTTTCTAGTCAAGTCCTTAAGCTTTAGGAGGAACTGACTACAGAAATAAGTTTATTTTATAGTTCCTGTGTGTAAAGCAAAACGAACTTAATCTATAGTTATCTGAGAGCTTAGAAATGACAAAGGCAAGGCATCGGAGGGAGAAAGAGTAGGGATAACTTCAATTAGAGAAACTAAAAATGTTTCAAGAACTTCTGCATTAAACTCAACTATATGTGTCTATTCTATTCAAATTAAAATTAATGTAAACTATGTATTATCCCAGATTTCATTATGCATAGCAGTTCATCATGAAATAACACAAACTGCTTTAATTGTCTCAGCTTATGCTGGGTATCAGTTCAGTCTATGACGGCTCCCAGACCCTGCAGTAGCTCTGATTGCCCTCAGTGCTGCTGAGACCCCTCTGTGGGGAACCCAGGCTCATTTGTGCTGTGCTGTTGATCAGTGTTTCATATTGAAACAATAGTATGTCCTTGTGTTATTCACTGTCTTTAAACTGGCTTTAGTGTTTGTGGAAGTGGAGCTCCTCTAGTGCATTCACGACTGCATGTTGGTGGGTGGAAGAACATCTGTGTCCAGAGTGCAGTCCTGGTGAAACAGGAGGAAACACTGAAGCAGACTGTCAGTGAATAAAAAAATAGACAAGATGTAGGTAGTAATGGTAGTAGTGTAGACCTGTTTAACTGGCAGTTAAAAGGAATGGGCTTCTTTAAACCTAACAACAAATAATGAGGTGATGTAGAGTTATTATTTCCCCCAGGAAGACAAAACTGTTGAGAAATCAAGAAAGCTAATTAATCCTAAGAACAACTATTGGCACAATAAGAAAAATGTACAAAGTAGTTGATCTGTACAATGGGTAATGGAGAATATGTCCTGGCAAGGCAGTGAGATTATTGAGCATCCTTACAGTAAGATTCTAAAGTGTTCTCCCTAGACCCCCCTGTAATCGTAAAATAAAGCTATCAGTCTCTTAAGAGGATTTTGTGATATAATTATCTTTGATAGCTGAGAAATAGATCTGATTATCTGGGAAGATGAGTTTCAGTCCCTCTTTCCATTTGAATTGTGTATTTTCTGTTGTTGGCTATTGTTTTCAATACAGGATTTAAGGAAAATGACTTTCATGTATTTCAAGGAGACTTATGTGCATTGAAAGGATGGCTAGGAACCTCTCTGTCCCTGTATTTGGAGTCACAAGTGCTGTGCTATTTTCCACCACCAAACAGTGAGACCAGTTAATTTAATGACTTTGATTTTAAGGAAATTTGTCAGGTTTTGTCAGGGAATGAGATGCAATTTGCTGTATGTGTTTAAAATGCATGAGGCAGTGTTGAAGGCTGGGCTAAAGCACACAACTCATTCCAGTGGTACTGATTTGTACATCTGATTAGCTTGTTAAAAGTTTGGGTGTTATTCAGTTCCTACTAAACTTGGGTGATTGACATTTATTAGCCAGATCATTCAAAGCCTCATATCTTTTCGTGCTAATCCTGGAAGACTTCAAATGATCATTGTGACAGATAAAAGAACATTTTTTTTCAAGCCTTTTCCCAAGTATTAAAACAAAGTAGACTCTCCCTAAAGGCCATCTATATTTATTTTCCTGGGTAAAGCTTCTAGCTTTGCAGAAATACAACAAGCTGGAGGGAACATCATTATTACTTGGCTGAAGATGATGGCATTGACATGAGGTCATTTGATAGAGGATTAAAGTGGAAAAATATTGGTGGCAATCTGTTAGGAACAAGAGGATCCATTTGAAAAAAGGAATCGGGTGTAAACCACAAAAGTTAATTTGCTTCTGGGTTTTTTCTTTGGTTGTTAAACTCTTCTCATTCTTGCTGTAATTTTTAAATGCTGGGTTTCACGTGCAGACTGGGAGGAGAGCCAGTTCTATTCCAAAATAGATGCTTCAGCTGCGATGCTGCTCCATATCATCTAGTTCCCTTTTAAAAGACAACTGGTTGTTGCATAAGGTCTCAAATCTTCTCCAATATATTTCAGTCTGCCCTGTTTTCATCAAATTTGACCACCACTGCCACTGATGATGGTTTGGTGGTCTGCTTGAGGTTGGTCAGTGTCCATTGTGCTCTTGCTTGTATGCAGATGCTCATGTTTCTGTAACTGTGGAAAAAACAGTGTCTGCTGACAGTCTCTGCTAAAGTGCCATTATTGGATGAGTCTAAATGACCTTTTACTTGCAAATGTCTGTGGCACATAGGAGCAGAAAATATCAGCAGTCACTCTTTCTGTTAGTGATGATGAAGAGGGAACAATATGAAGACAAGATTCTCTTAGATTTGCTTGATGGTAGAAACTAGGATATTTGAGTACATGTCAAATAGCAGGAAGTTTATGCTTTAGGCCTTGAGAGTTTGTCAACATTGAAGGTTGTGCCTCCTGATAATCTTACGATAATACCATAGCCTGTTTCCAGTGGTTTCCAGGAGTCTGATGAGTGAGTTAGCAATAATGAGTCAAACCAATCTTGTATGAAAGAGGTATATATCGCATAGTGGAAGTCATGACTGACAGCTCTGCTTCCAGCTCATGGGGTCTTACCTGCAAACCATTCATGAAAGTGGAGAATCACTATGGGATGAGTAGGATCCTGGTGTGTACATATGGCCAGCATCAGCTGGTTTTCAGTAACAGGATCCATTCAGGTTGAAATGCCTTTTACCTCTATGCTTAGCAGACTTGTTTGAAGAAAAACCCTTGGATTTCATTCTGTCAGGGCTCAGTGCTGCCTGCTGCTGCCTGCTCTCAGTTAAGATTATGCTCTTTGGCCTTAAAGCTTGCTCATCTCCCCTCCCTGAGAGGGGACATGTTGATTCCGCGAGCATAATCTTGAAATGCCTGCTTCAGCATGTGATACCTATGAGACCCTCAAAACATTTAATACATAATACAGAAAGGGCTTGCTCACCTGTAGTGGGCTCTGAGGGTTTTGTCAGATGTCTCTCTCTTTAATTTCCGTTGATGTTCAGCTCTCAGATGCTCATTGCACAGGGCTTTCTAGTGTCTTTGCTTGTTTTTCTGTTCTTTGCTTTTTTTGACAGCTCTTCTTCTGAGTACAGTCTTTAAACTCTTGCATTAAATTAAATGTATTCCTTCCCACAGACTTTTCTTGGAATCTGCGTGGTATGTGTTGTATGAATGTATGTGACCATACACGCCTTCTTCCATCCCTTTCTCTTTGAGCTCTGACTGTATTTGCTCAAGCTCGGTAGTACTTTCAGCTTCTAAAATGAAAATTCTGTTAAAAAGAAATCAATTTCAGAAAAAAAAAACCAGCATTTCCATCCCACAGTGTATGCTGAGCAGCTGGTGCTTATATTTCCATTAAAGTGGACCTACAGATGACTTGGTGGGCCCCTGTATTTTCTGTTGCATTGCCATGGGCAATACTCAAGTTGCTTTAAGGAATTAGGGGCTGAAATTTTGCTGCAAGCTCTGTAGACCTCTTCTAAGATCCCACCACCCCTGTGAAATTTTGCTCACTTGGAAATCAAGAAGGTGGGTTTGCCTAGCAACAAGCTTTGCAGTTTCTACCTGAGGATCAAAAACAAAAGTGCATTTGTTCAGCCTTTTGCGTCACTTTGGTACTGAAGGTTTTGTCAGTCAAATCATCACTGACATTTCTGTTGATGCGCAAGGAAAAGAATAATCCAGTATGTTTTTCCATAGCTGTGCTGTCACTGCGGCACTGACAGTAGTAAAAAGTGCATTCATCACCAAATAACCAGATATTCTGGAAACATCAAAGAAACAGACATATTTTCAATAAAAATGTCTCATTTTTAATGGCTATTTTCTGACTGATTCATTTTTGCTATTTATACTCTCCCAGAAATATTTTATAGAAACCTGAGTCCCTTTGAAAACCCACCCAAACAACCAGAAGTGTATTTTACGTACTGTAGTATGTAAATGATTAGTCATCACTTGTAAATTGCCTAATGTAGGAGGAGGAAATCTACATTGAGGGAAGGTGGAGAGCTCAATTTGACTGCTATATGTCTCACTTCTTCCCTTCCTTTTATTTCCCAGAAGATAATAATGGGGGATTTCTTTAAAAAATCATCCCAAGAGACCTTGTCATTGCAGGTTTGAGGGTGGTAGCTGCATGTTGTAAGATTATTTTCCACTTGCTTATGCATTCTTGGGAAAATTTATGGATAGCTTTTGTTATTTTAATTTAAGATTTTATGGTCTTCTTGTACATTGCCAATGAAAAATGATGTTGGCTTCAGAGATCTTAAGTGTAACAATATGAGGAACTCATTTTATGAAGAAATATGCATTTGGTAAAGCATGATAAGGTGATGTTGAGCATCTGTGGCACAAGACCAAGTCTTGGCAGATCTCTTTGCTTGCTGTATATGATACTGTTGGTTGGCTTGGTTTGTTGTTTGGTTTTGCTGTGTTTGTTTGTCTTATAAATAGTTAATTCATGGCACATGGTCACACTGAAGAATCCTGAAATTTTTTCTTTGTGTGCGTGTCCTGATTTTGGTACAGGTCTGTCTCTCTATTCGTTTTGGAGGGTTTTGATTGCAATGGTCTAGTTGCTGGCTGGCTGTTTTCCAGGTGAAACTTTAATGCACTTTACTTCCTTCGGATTTTTGATTTGTGATTGGCTTTGACTGATTTTTCTTTTTTCACCCCTTTCTCTTTTGGAAATGTGATGGAAGATGGTTATGAGGAAAGGATTTTCAGTCAGTGGTTTATTCACTCCTTTGCTCTCTGAGCATTGTCTCCATGTAATACTTTTGCACGTGCTTGAGTGCTTGGGCATAGTTTTCCATGTTGTTCCTCCATTCCCATTGTGATCCTAGATTTGTAATAACCTAAAATTTCCAAAAAAGTCCTGCAAGAAATACCAAAAAGCTAGCAGGAAGACTTATTTTTTGTGACTCTGTACAAATTATCAAGTGGTTTGAGGAGAAGAAATATTGTTATGTATATAAATTTGCAGGATGGCAGTGGTAGTTCACAGAACTGGCTGCTGGTCTCCTCTGTGCACCAGAGCTCACAGAGAGAGCAGGACTTGATTTTATTTTGAAAGGCTAAATTCCCTTTCTGGCGCATCAAATCCAGCTCTCTTCACATGGTGAGTTCACATGCTGTACAGCAATTGCAATCATGCACAGTGTAAAACATACCACAGAAACAAGGAGTCTAGCAACGTGAGATGATTATCAGGTTTTTTGATTTTATTGTTGTCTATTTTCCTGCCCATCTCCCCTCCCCCTGAATAGAATGATTCGTGCTTGCTATTTGCTGTTTTTGTGTGCCTGCACTGATTGCTTCAACTGTGACTCACATGCAAGCCTTGAGAAGAGGTGCCTGTTGTATCAAGACAGTTCAGCACGCGGCCATGGCTTGTAAATCAGTCCAACTCATCCTAAAATGCTCGTTTTCTGTTAAATCAGCTATTCAGCTGGCAAACACAATCCTGACGAACAGCATAAATTGCAGTGCTGAGGCAACTCTCTTTAGGTTTATTTTCCAAGCCATAACCTGGAGGTCTGCTTTTCCCTTCTCACACAGTGCCTCAAATGAAAGTTTTCCAGGTTGCTGTTGTTCAAAGAATAGGATTTTTTCCTTCTCCTCCTCCTCCCATTCTGGATCATTTCAGCTTTTATTTGGCTTATTAAATGAACATCTCCATTCACTACCCTGGTAAAGCAGGTCACTCTCTAAAAGCACCCACCTAGCTTCTTTTTCGATAGTGTTTGACTATTGAAATTTTAATTGGAGCAGAAGCCATAGTTAAGGAGTAAGAAAATCCTTTTTCCTCATACCCTCATTGATTTCTGTTGAAGCAAACAGATGAGCTTATATATAAATATGTATATATGCTTTTTTTTTTAATGAAAAGTGCTGGAATTCACTAAAAAAGGTTAAAATTGAAATGAGTAATCTTCAGCGCATAATGCAATTGTTAATTTTAGCTCCTTGCGTAGGAGCTGTTATGACTTGAACAGCCGGCTCTAGCCTTCATTAGAGAAGAAGCAGGCAGTTTTGAGACAGGTGGAGCTGGATCAAGCTGTGAACGTGATTTGCTTGAAGCTGGTCATTAGTGTTAGAAATCTGGTCCTATCTATTGCATCCTTACCTTGTGCCATGATCGTTACCGATGTTGTTATTTACTTTTCGTCTTTTCCAGGTTGACTATGGTGCGTCAAGCTCTCTGAAGGACCAGAATGGAGATTGGCCCTATGAACTGTTAATGGGGACATGGGACTCACGTTGTCGTTGATCATTTGTGTGGACTTAACCAGCAAAGAGCAACAGAAGACACTAGAAAGACATTGGGAATTATAGCAGTTTTTCAGGTAAATGGCTTCTTTGGTGCAGCTGATATGACTGTAATTGTTTTTCTGAACACTGTGCAAGCATGTAAATGAGCTGTAAGTTCATGAAGAGCGTGTGCATTTCTTTAAGAAAATTGAAACAAAATAAGGATTATTTAACAGACCGGTTAAAGGTCTTGCCACTCATCATGTTCTTAATTTTCATTAAGTGGTTCAATTGTAACTATAGAATAGCCAGTATCATCAGCCCTCTTGGGGAGAGCGGTGGAAGGAAGGTGAATAACTTGAAGCTTGACTTGCCTTACTGTGAGCTAATTTGTGAGTTTCAGATTCCAGTCAGTTTGTGAACCATGTAGCTTCATTTCTTATGAAATCCACAGTCCTTCTTATCCGGGAAGATTATATGGGAAATTTTGTTTGCTTATAGTGTGAAAATAAAAGCAAAAACTGGAAAAAGTAAGTTTTTATAACTCAGTATGTCTTAGGATTTTTTCCATTTAAAACATAGCTTAAAAAAAAAAAAAAAAAAGGTAAGTGATACCAGATCTGTTGAATGTTTAATTTCAAACTGTTAAAAAACCATGGCAAAGTGTGGTTTTGCTTAATAGCTGCTGTTTCATTGTTGAGAAATGGCAAGGTGTTGCAAAAGACCCTTTCTGAAATAACTCCAGTTTTCAACCACAGTTATTTTTCCTGAAGGTGCTTCTTAAGCCACATGGATGGAGAAAGAAAAGTTAAATTATTCGTGAGACTGATTGGACAATTGATCAGTGGGAGAGGCTTGTAGAGGGAGGTGGGGGCAGAGAGAGAGAGAGAAAAAGAGAGAGAAAATAATAATAGGCTTTAACTTTGAAAAGCCTTTAAAGCTTCTGTACAACAACCCATTGTGAGCTGAGAGTAAATGCGGTTCAGTTAAGATATCTTCATTAGAAGTACCTGCCAAGAGCTTCCTGTAGGATTTTCCTAGTATTGGAGAGTGATATGGGGTTCGGGAGGAGGATTAGGGTTTTAATAATGGAGCTGTTGGTTTGATCCCTGAAAATGTTGACCCTGAGAACTTTCTAGCCAAATTTAGATCTCATATTTATCTTCAATGATTAGCTCTTAAAAAAAATTATATATTCAAAGTGGTAGTGAGCACCGTGGCTTCTACTATGCATACTAATGTTTGAGTGCTAAAAACGGTGTTGTTGCTCACGCTTGGTTTTTATTTGTATTTGTTTGGCTAGTATCTTTTATTAAAGAAAAAAAAAAAGGAAAAAAGATTAGGGGAGGGGAATGCTGAGATGCCATACACCTAGAAGTCTGAGTGGGTCCTTCCTGCCTAGTGCCACTGAGCTCTGTAGCAGAGAGTGCCTCACTGTCCCTACCTGCACCTTGGCAGTCCAGGGGCTGGGCTGGGTAGTCACAGCACCTTACCTTATATCTACCCTCCACAAAGACTGTTTAATTGGAGATCTGCTTGCTTAACCTGGCACAATTCTGCTGTTACCCACTATTGTTGATTCAGTATGTCTCTTCAGGTGGGATGTACGTAGTTTTCCGCTCCTGAGCTGCGTATTTTAGTTTTTTTATAAAGGAAATGAAATTGGGAAATAAAAAAAAACAATTCACCCCCTGTGGTTTTTTTGTGTGTGTGTGTGTTTGTGTTGTGATAACTTGACCTTTCAGGTCACCAAATCTTGTTATTTTAATTTCTGTCTGGAAGAATGTCTGAGCAAGGTAAATTGAACCAGGAGACAGCAGAGGAAGCTGCAAAAGAGCAGGAGACTGCCATCTCCGAAGACAATCCAGACAACTGTATTCTTAATAAATCTGAAAGCTCAGAAGTAGAGGAGAAGGAGGAGAAGCTCAGCGATTCCAAGACAGAGCTGCAGGTAAGACAGGAATAGTGAATAGGCGTGTTAAAATATCAGTGTGATACCATTGCTTTTCCATTTCTGTGATTTCTTCCATTGCCTACACTTTCTCTATTTTTTCTCTTATGATTTTGAGACCGTTTCTATTTTTTCCTTTTAAAATTATTTATTTGTTTTTATTTTGTGTTCTTTTCTTTTCTTTTTTTTTTTTGCTATAAAATAAATCCTGTTATTTGTTATACCTTTCAAGCTCTTTAGGCTACTGTCCCTGTTATTACTTTTTCTGAGAAGTTAATTTCTAGGCATCTGTGTTAAAACTTGGTGAAATATTTGACTCTTTTACCTCATTGGGATTTAGAAAACTACCTTGATCTCATGAATTTACAGGTAATACTAATGAATAACTACTTAATATGTGGTTTGGTTTGTAGGTGTTACTGCCAACAAAAAGTTCTTATGCAAAGCCTAAGAAGGTAATTTGATAAGAAGACTTTATTGGATAAGGGGGTTTTAATCCTTTTTACTCAATCAAATATAAAAATAAAGGGGGACTCTACAATTTAAGAGGAATTTGGAGAGGGGGCGCATTTACTTAAGCATACCTTTTCTTTTTGTTATATCCAAAATTACAGAACACTGTGCAGTGTGTTTTTTCTTGTTTATACCTGTTCGTAAAATGAATAAAAATGAGCAGAGATGATTCTTGATTTTCCCTGCTTTACAAGCAGGGTTTGGGGAAGTTGCTTTTGCAGTCAGAAACCGATTTAAAATGTCATTTAGAAGGGATTGAATCTATATGTTGGTAATGCTCTTGTCATGCCCATTTTCCACTAAAATGATAACTGCTTCTCTTCTTTTTTTGCTATACCCAGAAACGAGGTGCAAATCAGCAGAAGAAGAGATCCAAGGTAAGGGTCCATCTCTCTTTCGAATTGCATGCCACAGTAGGCTGAAGAATTTCAGTTAAATGTCTGTCTTCATTGAAACGGTAGCCTTTCAACACTTGTGTGGTGATTGGTTTTTTGTTTATATTGTGGAGTTTTTTTCTGCCCCTTACCCCATATTCTTCTTGCACAAAGGCAGACAACTTCTTCTAAATATAATGTGTTAGACTTGCCTTCATCCATTATACTTTTATGCTGCTGGGCTTGCTGTGTGCTTGTGTTAGACAGCATGTGCGTTTCTGTGTGCCACTGGAGAAGGAAAAGGTACATTCCTTTTGCTTTAGTAATTAGTGTTTCTCTTAGAATTTTATTTTAATGGACTAATCTTGACAGAAAGAAGCAGAGATTGTTGAGTTCCCTAAGGGAGGGAGGGTGTGGGGGCAGGAGTGGGAAAGAGCTTCTAGGAACAGATGAAACCCTAAAAACTTCTTGTAATTTCTTGTAATTTTTCAAGTGCAGATCCATAACAGCTGCACACTTTATTGTCCATGTTCCTTGGATATAGTACTACCAGAAGAAAGGGAGGGACCCTCAAAAAAAACCCCAAAACCAAACCAAACCAACCAAACAAAAAAAACCCACAAAAAACCAAACCCCAACAAACCAAATAACAAAAGGAACCTCTGAGTATTATGTTAAATTATCTTCAGTATTGGATTATCTGTTCTTTGCTGTTGCAATTTTTGGTAGGAGTGAACTGTAGCAGGAATGATTAAAAGGGAAAAAGAAACCTTCCACCTTCCCTGTGGCAAATGGCTCGCTGCTTAGAATCCTTTTCTATCCACATTGAAGGCAGATACATTTTTGCTGATGGGGTGGTTAATTGTTTTTTGGGATATTTAGGAACAGTTGATGTGGGTACATTGTGTGACTTGGGGTCAGTAGTAGTATTTTCTGTTTTGTTTTCTCTCTCTCTTATTCAGTCAGGAGCTAAAGGAAAACTTGTCCGGAGTCTTGCTGTGTGTGAAGAGTCGTCTCCTCGTCCGGGAGCAGAAAATCTTCATGATAATCAGGTACATTTGCAATCATTGCTGTCAGCTGCATGGTTGACCTCCATGTTCAGTTGCATGATTGTGTGACTTAATTGGGCATTTAACAACGTCTGTCTTGGGGGAAAAATTACATCCAACAATGAACATGTTATTATGGAGTTATCTGGTTTAGCGTGAACTTTATTTTGAAATATTAGTTTTATACTATATCACAGGGTGTTGTTTGCTTTTTTTTCCAGACCCCCTGAAAATTTCAGCAAATGGAAAAGAATTCAAAAGTATTCAGATTTTAAAATTTAAAAAACAATAGTAACAATCAAAAAGAATATTAATATGTTCTTTTCTCTAAGGCTATCTCTTTCGAGGCTGCACCAAATACAGTTATGAATATGCTCTGGTTTCTGTTTCCTCTAAGACTCCAGTTCATATCAGTGTGCCCCTTCACATAAAATTCAAATGTCCTTCGCTCTCTAAAATACCTTGATAGAGCCAAGGATGCTTCCTACTGAGTGGCATTCATTTTCTAAACTTTTGGTGTAAATTATCCTCTATCAAAAAGTGTGTATTTGAGTTTATCTGTACTAGTGTTGTATTCCCAGCAGCTGGTAGAGTTCTGTCCTCTGCACCCCTCACCTTGGACAATAACACTCGTGGCAGTCTTTGTAGACTAACTTCAAAAAGTACTGCAAAAAGCAAAAGTTAAGCCTCAGTTACTCCTCTTTGCTTGCCCAGTGAGAGCAAGGCTTAAAAAGCCCCAACTAACCTAAACCCAAAATATCATGAATACTGCCTATAATTTATGAGGTGTTTATGTACAGCTGAGACTGGCTATCAAGAGAGCTTGAGCAAGTGGCTTCTTGTGAGCTTAGCACAAAAATAAAAAATGACATTTAAGTGTACTTTCTCACTGTTTCCTCTATTGACTTGAAATGAAACAAATCTTTCTCTCCTCTTAGCTCATAAGTAAGGAGAGGTTTTTCTATTTTTTTAATTTTTTTGAAAGACCAAAAACCAAGTTGTTTAGCAGCAGGACGTCTACATGTTCTACTGCTCTACAATGATGCTTATGCAGTAGATGAGCAGGTTATTTTATCAGTTGTTCTGTTGTAGGTAGGATGCTTTCTGCTTGACTTGCGTTACTCAAAATGCGTGGCTTTTGTTCTGATTTTGTTTGTATTTTCTATTGTTTAATGGAGAATGAAAAGGAGAATAATATAAAGAGTTTGTATTAAGCATTGCTGGTAGTTTATAATGTACTGCACAGGACCTGTATTAAACATCAGAGAGACTAGCAGGTGTTGAGGCAAAATCCCTATCCTTACACTAGGCAGAGGAGTTCCTGTTACACACAGCCTCTGATCTTACCTGACTGACCAGCTGTGGCAAAGATTTCTTTGACTGTCTTAAAATATTTATGGGAGATGAAATGTCTCCCTTGACCCCAGCATCTGTTTCCTAAAGTCACAATTGGCTTGGTGTAATTAATTTGGTAGGAATTGCCCTTATGCTCTCACTGACCTTTTACTAATGAATGTGCCTCAGCTTTGCCATGGAAAGCTGGACCTGCAGGCTCCTCCTTGGGCTGGCTGAAGGATGCAGGAAGTTTTGTGCCAACCAAATTGCTTTGCTTTCACTTTAGAGGAGAAATAGCGTGTTTTTTGGTTTGGATTTTTTTTTTTTTTAAATTTTTAAATTATTATTTTATCTTAATGGTTTACAGACCACACAGGGAATTAATTACCAGAGAATGTACGGTACATTGCCAGAACTACTGAGTATGGATTGTACTGCAGACTTGATGTTTGTATTTATATTTGAATACTTGCCTTCATTTTCCTGTATAAGGAAAAAAATTGTTTACCTGTATTACTTGATCTTGAATGCTTACCTGATGGTTCGCTATGTCCTTACTTAAAAGAAATGTTGCCTTTAATGTTATACTATTGACCAAGAAGTGTATTATTGCAATTTGAATATTTATTTTGTTGTTCTCTATACTTGTATCAATGTATTTATTAACATTGTATTTTATTATTGAGAAAAATCAATAAAAAATTAAAGAAAATATACAGTAGCTTGCTTTCACGACTCTACAGCCCTTTCGTGTGTTTCTTCTAGTGCAGACACATCAGTATTACGTTACATGTAAAACAGAATCTGCTGTATGTATATATGTGTGCTGTGTTCGTGTGACTGTAAAGTCCATCATTTTCATGTGTGCATTTTTAAGAACCACTGTGAAGCTTAGGATTTAATATCCTGGGAACAGCATGGCCAGTTACATTTTTCTCCTGTTGAAAAGCTAGCAGCACAATTGCTCTGCTTCAGGCAGTGCAGGGAATCAAGAGTTACCCTTTGGGGTCGTTTGGCAGTGGTTGATCCAAAGTTTGTTGTTTGAAGAGAAGTTGACCTGCCATTTGAAGTGAAAGAGAGCAGGCATAGCTATAGTCTTCTGAGCACAACTGAGCAGGTTAGGAAACAGTTTTCTCTGAAGCCTTACCTCAAATGACCAGGAATCCCACTTTTCCTTCTGTAGGCTCCATTTCTGGCTAATACTGTTGGCCAAACTAACAAAAGTAGGAATTAAGGATGGTTAAATTTTGGGTCCAGGGTTTTGTTTCTCTTTTACGATGCTTTTCATCTCAAGTCTTTTGTGCAACATTCAAACTTCACAAAAAGCCAATAATGGTTCAGCTGAGAAGTTACCAATTTCTGTCTTACTGTGGCTTGTTTATACTGATATCCTGTTCTGTTAGGAGCTTGTCTTACATGTGTTGTGATGGCTGATTTGTAGTTTTTTAAAGAATTCAGAAACCTAAAATTTGTAATAATTACTGGAAGCATTTTTTTTAATTCATAATGGTCTGGTTGTTTAAAGAACCAGCCCTTACTTTAATGTTTTCTATTAATCTTTTGGTATGCTAGTATACTTTGAAAAATTGTGAAGGAAAGGAATTTACCAGCATTCAAGAAACTCCAATTTTCTCCAGTATTGGTGAATTAGGTTTTTATCAATATAATGCCAAAAAATTGTCAGGCATGCAGGGCTCTCTTCTGTTAAAGAAAACTGCTCTACCAGGGAGTTTTGTGACAGCTTACTTCAAACATGCCTTTTTACACTACTTAAGCATATGGTATTATTTTGAGCACTTTTGTTTTTCTTTAAAAGAATAAAACACTGAAGTATGCTTCCTTTAATTTTGTCCAACCAGATTTAGATTTCTTGAAATATGTAGGTTGTGTCATGTGTTTTCAAAAGAAAACAATTTGGGTTCTGTTAAAACAAAGCCAGTATAACGTAGTATTTTAAGCAGGGAAAAACAAGTTCTTTAAGGGAAATCAGAAAATGCAAACCAGCTTGAATTCTCAGTTTTAATTAGCTTTTAAAAGCTGAATCATGCTTTCAGAGGGACTCATAGTCTCTGAAATAATCACTTTTTGAGGATAAAACTTGTGATGCTTTAGAGAAGTTCACTTACTATGACGTGCTTGAAAAATCACAGTGCACATTTCACCTCTTTTGCTAAAGGCACATCTCCGTACGTCTTTGAATGTAAACTACCCAATAAGTTAGTAAGTCCTCTTGCATACATCTGAGTATATAATTTGCTGGCACTCTTCAGCTATCAGACCCAGAAGGCTCAGTCTAGCTGATACTGCACTTATATGTGCAAAAGAGTTCATATGAACCTGCAGGTTTTCTAGAGAGGGGAAGAAGTGATATTTTTCAGATACTTATCCACTGATCATCACTTAACACGTGTAGTATTAAATTATAGAATTAATTAAGAAAGCCCATAAAAAATGTATATTGCACATTGTTCAAATAACTCTTAAGCGAGAATTACTGAAGTGGAGAATATTAGTGCCCTTAATTTAGGTAGACTAACATTTTATAATATTCAAATATTAAAGAAAAAATACACTCTTACTGGTAGAATTTGACCTCTAAGATGTCATTACTGTCCTGGCTAAAAAAAAAAAAATATTTTTCAAATAGGAAAGAAATGTATCTGGCTTTAACTTTTCTAGCTACACATAGTTTAATGCCAATATCTGCAGATTGGAAGCCATTGGAAGCTTACTGAATCTGGCCCATAATTTATCTGTCTTTTTTTTCCCAACAGGAATCAATCCAACTGCAGCTTTCCAGTTTTCCTAGCTTGCAAGAAGAAGATAAATATAATAAAGATGACTCCGAGAAAGAAAAAGAGAAGGATAAAAATAAAGATAAAAACAGTGAAAAAACCAAGATCAGAATGTTATCAAAAGGTGAACTTAAAAATATTTAAATTTTTATGATTACTGTCGTAGAAAGGATCGTATATTTTACTGGCATGTATTTCTTTATTTGTGCATAAAGACATAGTAGGAATGTTTTCATACTGAGAAAATTCAGAACCTGAAATGTACGTGCATGAGAGTGTTTTTCATACAAACATCGGCTTTGAGAGTAAATATATAAATATGTATGTGATTACATATAAGTGTAAGACACTAATATGCTTTTTTTGCCAGATTAATGATAATATATTGGCCTGTAACTTGTGCAGTGTAGGCAGTATAGAGTAATCCTCTTTACTACTGCTCATCTCTCCTGGAGTATTTATCTTAAATGCTGTAAGGAAATCCATCCTTGACATTCAACCTGATTCTCAATCTACTATTATCACCAACTAAGACTTACTCAGGAAAGATCTTTGTATCTAAATTTGGTGTTGTTTTTTAAATCTTTTTATTAATCCATGGTATACAGTTGCAGCGTAATCTCTGAAAATGTATCATTGCCTACCTGGGTGTGGATCTGCAGCAGGTGTCATTTGGCTCCAATGGAGCTCTCACAGTTCACGCCAACCTGACGATCTGTGTGTACTTTTGAGTCAGGAGATAATGCTGAAAAATTAATTCTGACTACTGTCACGCATCCCTATTACCTGCCCACTCCCAGGCGTCACTGGATTTCAGTCTGTTAATGCAAATAGAGTTCCCACTGGCATGATTTCATTTTATGTGTACAACATTTATTAAGTGATACAAAGAGACATTGATGAATAGAACCTTTTTTTCTTCATTTAGAAAAATTTTTTTAGTTGTTTAAAGGAAGAACTTGGCAGGCTCTTGAGTTGGGTTGAAGGTTTTCCACGTTTTTCAAATAACATGCAGTTTCTTTCAATGTTTAGTTTTGGTGCTGTTTTCTAGGTGGAGTGGTACAGAGGAACCATGAATGTCCACCTGATGCTTCAGACCATAGATCCTTCTAGGCTGAACTCCATATGGAACACTTTGAGAGCATATGATTTCAGATTATTGCTGGAAAATGGATTTTTATTTATAGCATAGCTTAATTGTAACTGCTGAAATGAAATAGATGAGTGGAGGGTGTTTGTTTTTATTTTTCAGATTGCAGTCAAGAGTATACAGACTCAACGGGCATAGATTTGCATGAGTTTCTCATTAACACATTAAAGAATAACCCCAGGTAGGTATTTCTTGCATTAGAGCTGGCACTTCTGTGATTATAGCTGGCAGTCTTCGACTTCCCATAACTGTACAGTGTGTTTTATTTGTTCTGGAGATTGTTATGAGGGAAAATGTAAAGGAGGTAGGCTGTAACTGAGAAAAATGCTATAAAAAGTCATCAACTTCTGCTCCCCCATCCAGTCACCCATTGCTTAATTTCCCTTTCAGTAACATCTGGTCTTTGTCCTTACCTTCTTGTATACAGCTCTATGTGGTGATTGCAATAATACATTATAACTGTTGTGGTTGGAGATTTCTATATGAATATAAGATAGCTTTCCTTTAATTGTGCTGCACACAATTAAAATCCTGTGCACAGTGCCAAATTCTGCTCTCAGTATTCCCATAGTTTTCATTTGGAACTACAAGCGCATCTCATCATTAAATTTGCCTCTAAACCTCTAAGGAATAGATCTGTAATATTTTTGTACATTGTGATTTTTATCCTTCATTTCAATTGGATCTGTTAAATGGGTACCATGTAATTCTGCAGTTACGGAACTGGGAATGATTGGGTACCCAACAGCTTGCATAAACTCTTGTATAGATGATGGAAGGTCCTTCAGTCGCTTTATCTGTGCAAAATGAGAAAGTTCAAAAGAACTAAGGAGTGATAGGACTCTCTCAAGCTTAGAAATGTGTGGAAATATTCTGGGGAAATTTTTGAATGTTTTTGGCAGGAGAGGATGGAAAAAAGGAATATCTGGGACCTTCCAGTTGAAAACAGAACATTTGGACTGAGAAATACTGTGGCATTGCCTCCTGGGAGCCACAGTTCAAAGGTGTTGTTCTCCATTGTACTCTCTAACTAGATTAGGTATGTCCAAGCTTCTTGCAGCAGATCAATGCCCCATGGAAGATATGTCTCAGGCAAAATGTTGAAAATTTCTGTGGGTAGCAGCTCTTCTTGTGAAGGAGCTAGGTTAGCTGGAAATCTCATTTTCCATCAAAAAAGAGGTGAAAAAGGACCAAAGCTATCCATAGCAGTCAGATCTTTCTATACAACACATTGGCTGCAGCCTGTTGTGGCTGGAAGTGCTTTCAGACCATAGCTGAGCTCAGAGAAGAGCAGAATCTGTCGTGTACATCAGCGAAGCTGCAGCAAAGCAGGCTGCAGTCCTTTCCAGATGAGCCAGGGTAAAAGCATGTTTCATTTTTAATCAAAATGACTGACAACGCTTGCAAAATAGCCTTTCAAATGCTGATATATTAATTTTTCCTCTAAAATATCTATTGATAGTTGATGGTACCAATCCTTGCGTTTCTTTTTGACAGGGACAGAATGATACTCTTGAAAATGGAACAGGAAATTATTGATTTTATTAGTGACAACAAGTAAGTCGAGTTCCACACTTGGTTATTAAGTCATGTGCTTGTGTTGCAATGTGAGTTGCGTGAGGGGATTTGCTCATATGGACCACGGTGCTCCTGAGGGCTGTTACTGGCACGCTGCAAGAGCAGGCTTTTATTTCCTGACACGTGGTGGTACTGCGTAAAATACAGGAGATGTAAATGAAAACCTTTTGCCTTTCATTGTGTTATAATTGCACTGACTCCGCTCATTTAGATCCGAAAATATAATTAAAGCTTTTAGTGTAGAGAATAATCAAGGGTGTTATCTCTTGGCTCTTCCTTTGTGCTATATTATTCTAATGCGTTGGAAAATAAAACTGAACTTGGTTGGAGGGATTCTTGCTATCATTAGCTCTTTATAATAAAATGTTTCTGCAGCTTTAAAAATAGAGAGTCAGAATAGCCGCAGAGGAAGAAATTATGCTGACGGGAAATAAGCATTTTGTCAGTAATAGAGAAAAAAGGAGTATTTGCCAAACAAGATCTTTCCAGAATCATCCTGCATCTGACCTTTGGGAGAAAGGCAGAAAGCTGTTGCCAGTGTCTCAACAAATCTCTAGGAGTGGTTGAGCAGGGAGCGTGACTGTGTTCGTGGGGTGGTCAGCAAATGAGTTCCTCCCAACACACAGAATACGCACTAGGTACCATGAAGTGTGAGCTTTATTTGTCTCAATGTAGCACATGGAAATGTGCTTATAGAAATTTTAAAATTAATTCTTTTTTTTTTTTTTCCCTCCAGCCTTCCTGTAGCAAGCATTTATATGTAAATCTGCAACGGAGAAATTTTCAGTTAGATTTCTGTCCACTGAATTATCAAATGTATTGCTGTTTTCATTTTCTTATAGCTCAGAGGGAAATGTAATTACCAATGCTATTTGTTTTCTTTTTTTCTAGTAATCACTATAAAAAGTTCCCTCAGATGTCATCGTATCAGAGGATGCTAGTGCACAGAGTGGCAGCTTACTTTGGAATGGATCACAATGTGGATCAAACTGGAAAATCTGTAATTATCAACAAGACCAGCAATACAAGAATGTAAGTATTGCTTCTGTTGTGTAACACTGATGTGTTTTTCCTTGTTCCCTTTCACAGTACAAGAACTGGTTTGTACCATGACTGTGTGGTGAAGTTTTTTAAATATATATATATTTTAATTTATTTTTTTAGCAAGAGTGACTGCTGTTTATTGTTTTCTTGGGGGAAGGGGAGGACAGGGCTCTCATTGTGAGGTGATATAAAGATATATAAGGAGAAATCAACCTAACTGGTTTATTGCAAGAAACTTACCACAGTATCTTGGAATGTTACTTTTCCTGATTCCTTAGTGCTGCCACTTTGCTATGGAAATAATCTCTTTGCTTTATATGTCACCTGATACCATAGGGCTGTATTCCTAAATAACCCAAATGTGTTTGGAAGACTGCCTCTTCCCTTGTTCTGGCTCTCCCTGCTTCAAGAGTCATTTTCTGCCCAGCCTGATTATCTAGGGTATGGTTCCCCTCCACCAGCTGCCACCATTCATTCCCTTTTTCTTCTTATCCCCTCCTGGTTCCACTATATTTTCTCTTCAAATCTCACTGTTTGACCACAGTGTTTTGGTGAAATTTAAATTCCTTCTGATGGTTCAAATGTATTGGAAAATTCCTGGCAGGTTAAACTTGTGCTGGCAAGCATTATGTGCTCCTCCGTGAACCTGTATAAAGCCAGCAAAAGCTTCATACGAAGGTCCCTGGCTAATTCAGCAAAGGTGCAGTAATGTGTCCTTGCCCAATCAGCATCATTTTTTCTACCAAGTGTCATATGTGTATTAAATGTAGCCTTCCTCTCACTCTCTACCTATAAACTACGTAAGGAAGAGGAAGTAATTACAACCGAGTAATGAAGTTTTGGTATCTGGTATTGGAACAGGAAAGCCCAGTTTGAAAATTGTGTACTTCCTGTATTCAATTAGTAGGAGAAATGAAAACATTTATTTCATTTATATATCCAGTAGTTAGGTGATATATTTATATCCAGTTGCAGAGAGTATTTTTTTAATGTTATTAGCTCATCCTGTAGAAGGGTAGAGGGACTACCTAATTTTGCAAGATCAAAACCTGAGCCAAACACGTTGGTATTTGCTATTTCACTGAGCCCTAAAAATCCTCCATAGGTATGAAGTAAATTTAAGATCGTGGACAATTTATTTTAGATCCTTTTCATGGGCTGTGCCCGAGATACTTGGGCATCTATAAAACAACACTTGGGTATTACTGTTTTTAAAGGTTTGATTTTCAGAAGTCAAGAGAATTACAGTAGTTCAATAAAACACTCAGGCTGAGAAGGCTTAGCCTCAGGGTCTGCTAACACCTGCCTCTGCACAAGGGATATATTTGAATAAGAGAAAGCTGGGTATACAGCAAACTGGTGTTCAGTTTTGAGGTGCAAATAAGGAAAAATTTAGTCTCCTCTTAAACAAAACACAGTCAATCATATTTGAATGCTTTTTAAGCATTCCTCTCTCTTTACAGTTCTCCCTTTTTGCTTCACATCTATGTCACTGCTGTAGCACACCAACTGCTACAGATCTTTCCTTACAGCATTGTCTTCTCCTGGTTGACTTGCCAATAGCATACTATCACATTAATATCCGTAAATGCCTTGCTCTGTTGTGTGGCTGTCATCTCAGAGATAGGCCGCACTGGAAGTGCTGTTGGAAATGCTCGCAGAGCACTTCTGGAGAGGACACTGAAGCCTCCTTCAACACTCAAAGCTTTATCCGAGTGCTGTGGTGAAACTGTGGCTTCATACATGGTGGGAGTGAGCAAGCAAGCCTATTTGCCAGGCGTGAACTGGCATCCTTGTGGGCAGGCTCACCGGGGCGGACGTTGCAGGGGTATAACAGACCGAACGGCCCTTTCAGCTGTGGTCTTGCAAACTGGAGGTGAGGCCAGACAAATTGGTTCTGATACCATTCCTGTCTAGATCTTCCAGAAATAAACGTAGGGCTTTGCCCCTCTGTTAACTGTGAGTACAGCTGTTTTGTAAGCATCACAGAAGCTGCAGTTTTCTTCCCTCTTCAGTGATTTGGTGGTAGGTAACTGGATTATGTGAAGCTCATAATGCCTTGTGGTGCTTCCAGTGTGTTATTTACATTATTTTGATATTGCCATAAAATAAAGCTTTGTAGAAGTGGCTCTTTCTTTTCATAACTGGAGGAGATGGCATGTTTTGTTTTTTTTTTTCAAATGTCCCTGACTCTGACAGAAAATAGCTTGTTATTATCTAGCATGAATAAGGGCTGATGAGATTTTATTATCTGCAGCAAATATTGTGTAAGTTCCACATCTGAAAGCGTCTGATGTGATTTCATGTGTTCTGCATTTCACTACTCTCAGAGGAGACAGTTTTGTGTGGTTCAGAATCAACACCAAATACTGGGAATGTGTTGACTCTATTAATTACTACTTGGACAGTATCCAGAATACCGAAGAATCTGAAGAGCGTCTGAAATGCTGTTCAACGTGGTTATGCTGTGCTATAAGCTTGATAGCTTTATGAGAATTTATGGAGAGGCCCCACTGACAGATGCTCTGAAGATTTGCATTTTGGCAATAAATTATCTCATTGTGGCATGTGGTTTGCAGAGTACTTTAGCTACATACTGTGGAGAGAGAAGAATGGTCCTGCATACTCGAGAATTCATAAATTCTGTACTGTCTGTGACTTCTGTGGTCGTGTGCCTGTTTGGGAAGAACATATGACTCTGCAGAGTTGCCACGTGGCCTTGAATAAGCACCTTGTGGCATACTTCTTTGGCTGAGTGAGGGTTCCTGTCACATCTCTGCTTAGGCTTGCAGGTGATGGGTTCTTCCCTGGCTCCAGGCAGTGAGGTGCGTTTATTCTGTTCAGCAGAGACCTCCCGTGCTCACTGCCTGCGGGTGCTTGGAGGTACAAGTGTCAAAAGAGTTAATGGTTTTGGGATGAAAAGGCCGTTTGGAAAAATCTGGTACCAGCGCCCGCTGAGAGGTGCTGTGGTACAGTCTGCCAGACGGGGCACTGGGGTGGGAATGGACCAGGTGGGGGCATTTCAGTCCTTTCCTCAAATGGCTGTCTTAGGGCAACGTGTATCCACCTCGACGTATCTGCGCCCGTAAAGTGCCTACTTTATGGAGGTTTGGGATTTATTATAAGAGGTTGCAGCTGGAAGGAGGGCTGCGACTTCTCTGGTCATTCGTGCTGCTTTGCAGAGAGGGGGAAAATGATGGTAAAAATTCATTAGGACTTAAATCTCTGGGAGTGCAACGCTGTAGCTTTCATGAACTCTCAGTGAGGTCTCTCTTAAAAATACAGTCAGACAATAATGGCAATTTGGCAGTTGGAAGAGGATTTGTAATGAAGAGTTTAAGGTGCCTTTTTTTTAGTTAATTTTATTGGAATGTGAACAAGTCGTACAGTCTTGAAGCTTTTTTTAAGAAATTAAATTTTGAAAGACAGTGATGACCTGAACTACCCAAGTGTTTTTTGTCCTTAACTCTAGCACTTATTACAGGATAGTGGATTTTAAAACCAAATTATCTTTTCATATGATTTTTGAAATTTAAAGTAGGTTAAAACAAAAGGAGAACTACTTTAAAAAATATAAAATTTTTCATGGTCTTACAAAGTCCTGCCTAACTAAATCATCCCATTTTTGAAATCTTATTCTCAGCACTATATGTGAAAAAAAAATAATTAGAAAATGAAGGAGGAAATTTTGTGTTGTAGTTTTGTTTTATAGTCAAAGAACTCAAATACTACTTAAAATGAGAAGTCTGCTTTGTTCAGATGCTCTTGTGTCACTGTTCTAATGTATATTTGTCTGTCATCTGTATCTGCCTGTCATCTTTCTAAAGATATACAGAAATGTACGGGGAACTTAAGAGAGTGAAATATGATATAAAGAGAAGTTTGGAATTGAGGCAATATGTTAGACAGGGCATCCCTATTTGGAGTAAAAAAATGTGTATGTGCCACCTTCTGTTCTGTATATTCCTCATAATTCCTATCAAACAACTGGAAGTACTTCAGGGTTTTTTTTGTAGAACTGTTCATATTGTTAGATGTATCAGTTCAATCAGATTCATTCATTTGATTATCCATAGGTAGGTGAAGAAATGTAGGGGAAGTGCATTTGGTGTACTTGGTAAATGAAAAGGGTTTTCATTTGGTTGAGATCATCAGCCATGTGACAAGCATGTCTGTACCACAGCCCACACATGCATTCATGTACTTTTTTATATAAGCGTGAGTGACAGGGCTCATCAGAATGAGCAGGTGGGATGCTTATGATATATATGCTGTGTTTAGACATTTTCATATGTTCTGAGGGTGTAACATACCTATTATGAACTTTATGCCAATTCTCACATCCTCGGTTCTCACTATTTTTTTTCCTTCAAGAACATTGTAAGTTATGATCCTTGTGATACTTCCTTTTCTTCCTACTCTCTTAACATAATGTTGGCCCTGTTGGAAGGTGTTTTGGTGCCTTTGAGGTGCGTGAAAAAACTTAAGGCAATGCTAAGCTGTTATGTGTGTTACAGGGGTTCCTTATGATCTAGAGATGAACTGTATCAGCAGAAGGAGACATAATGTGCAAGTTGTACTTTGAATAACCTACAAGGCCTTCTTGTTTGACATATAATCTGTGTTATTCTGCCTCCTTTGTATAAGGGTGGTTTGAATCACAAGCAAAGAAGAGAAGTTCTCTTTGGGTTTCTATTGTGTATACACTGACTGATCTTGCTGCAGATAACACCTATGCTAAGCAGAGGTGCACTGTGACAATTTCACCAATTTAAGAATCTGAACTTTGGTACAGGATCCTACAGACATGTCAATAAAATGGCATTCACTGAACGTGGCAATTTCAATGAGGAATAGTTTGTAGAATTTTTACCCTAGGCCTGAAGTGCCAAGAAGACTTCCTTGAGATGCCAAATGTTACAGCCTTTGGAGCATGCAGAAAAGTATGCCTTTCCCCTTGACTGAAAAAGGTATTTAGTGTAAATGACTCTAATTTCTTTAAGCAGTTGTTTGCTGATGGGAAAGACTGAACATTTTAGCTATAAGAGAGTAGTGACAAATGTATACCTGAACGCGAATAACTTTTTTGTAAAACCTCAGTCAAAGCAATTCAGTATTTGCCAGAACATCTGAAGAACAGTTTTGTTCCCTGCCCTGTTGTAAACCAGAATAGTTATCGGGCAAATGGTTTGCTGAATGGTATTATTCCATTTGTGTTTAAGCACCTTATGCTATTCTTGATCATTGCATGTGTACACAGAGCAATGATCTCATGAGAGCAGAATTGCTTTTATGAGCCACATGATGCATGAATACTTACATGAACACCCTTATTTCTGGTTTTACTGTTTTCATTGGATTCCTGCAGTATTTTCTTCAAGGGACTATGAAATCAGCTCCATTCCTTCATTTCCTGTTGTATTTAACTCTTTCTCATCTTCACTACAGAATAGTTGTTCCTTGGCTACTAAGAAATAAGCAGAAACTGGAAATATCCAGACTTTCCCTCTGGTTTACAATTGCTGTTGCTCAGTTGGTGTTAAAACATTGTCTGTTACAGATGTATAGAGAAATATAAGGGTGTATAGTAGATGTGCTCAACTCAAATGGAGAAACTGTGTAACTGATAAATAACACTGTAATTGGCCAAGACATTTTGTTCTGGTTTAAGATGAACTAATAATACATTATGAGACTAATAATTTAGTAAGAGCATTAATAAAAGAATAATGTGTGATAAAAACGATGAGTTTATGTAGCTACATTGTAACATAACATTTAACTAACAAATTACATTTGTTTTCATGGATTTTATTTCTTGACTCTTTTCATACAAAAATAACCTGTTTGTTTCAGTCTGAGATTAAATTAGGAACATGATCAGAAAAAAACCTTTTTTCAGTGCAACAGCAATTATGTTTAGGTTTTAAGAACCCAGTGTCCCGATAGTCATTGCTGTGATGCTTATGTTTTAGCTTTTACTTCTGTTTTGTCCTTTCTCACTGCAGTCAGAGCTGCAGCCCAGAGCTGGGGAAGGCTTTCACATCTGAGAAGTAGGAGGGAACTTCCCAAATATGCTTCAGAAAAGCATTAAAGGGAATTAGACATTTTCAGTTGAAGTTCAGGAAATGTCTGCCTCCAGCAGTGGCCTGAGCCTACTTTTTCTCTGCAATGCCTCAGCTTATTTTCACAGGAGAGAGCCATATGGAATGATTGCCTTTCTTTTATCCAGTCACATGGTGATTGGAGAAGTAATTCAGGGTGTACATGTGCTAATAACTGGTAGAGCTTTTATTAATATCTCACTATTATGCTACAAACATTTGTGTCAGACATAAAATTGCTACCTTTCCATAAATGCATTATTTGAGGTTGTGCACAGTCATTATTTCACTGCTTGATGTGCTCATCTTGGCAGAGATTGAGCTTTTTTTTGGTCCCAGTCTGTTTTTTTATGTTTATTGTCTTAATTTTAACAATAGTTGAATTAGGACAACCTTTTTTTCCTCAGCAAGCATTATGCCGTTATAGTCATAAGACTGTTTTACATGAAAGATACAAAAGGAAAAACATAAATACTTGGTCCACTTTAAGTTCAGCTGAATTTGCGCCTTAAATACTGGCTTCATTTTTACTTCAGAGTAAGCCGTATACTGGACCCATAGAAATTACTTGTTCTCTAAATGAGATGTTAGGGTTAATGAACCAGTTCTAATAGCTCCAATATTAAATTTTTATCTAATGTAATTTATTAAAACTAAATTGTTTATAATTAAGGTGGACATGTGTTTTTTACATCTGTTCTATACCGTATTGAAATATTAGTTAAGCATCAATCAGAAGACATTTATGGTACTTTTTTCCTCTATTTCTTTTCTTTTTAATCTTTACAATCATACCACTTTATAGTGTATGTTTTGTTAAACCTAGAAGGTTATTGTCACCTGCTGTGTGTGGGGAGATGAGAGGTTGCCCAGGAAGAGAATGCTTTGGAATAGCAAGTAGGTAATTTGGTTGAGGGAAGCTCTGTCTTGCATAAGTAATTAATCCCTGTGCTCGTTCAAGCTGTAGTAGGAAAGTGCTCATTAATCAAGATGCTGTTTGGTCACTTATACTTTCAAATCAATGGAGAGGGATCTGGAAATCTGAGATACCTCTGAGGAAAGCACAGGAGCTAACTGTACGTCAGCAGTAGGTGAAGAAATGTATTTATATCTGAGCATTTTAGAAATAAGGTGTTGATAATTGAGCAAGTAAATTTTAGAGGTGGTCAGGATTGGTTTTATGATTGCCTTTTGCTCTTCTGTTTCATGCCTCGTTTTTAATGTAGGAAATAGGACACATAGAAATATAAAAAGTATTATGAGTTTCAAGAAATCTTTGCCTTTGTCAGTTGTTTCTTGCTGTTTCCAGGGTAGCCTTGTGAGGCTGGTTTTGTCAGTTTATTAAAAACAGGCCCTCTTCTTTGGGCCAGTGATTGTTCAGAGGATGACTTCTGATCCATGAGTCTTCCTGCTGGAGAGGGCAAAAATGTTCATGGGCATGAAGCAGAAGCCAGCGCAAGAATTTGTCATGGTATTAATGTGCATACATGGGGCATTTAAAGAAACAATAGTTTCTTCATTAGCCCATTGGCTTTTAGTGAACCATCTTGCCTTCATCAGTAGACTTCAAATCTTGAATTTGCTTCTTTTTTCTCTCTCTGTTCCTTGTTAATTTTTGAACGTCTGAAATAGAAAAGTGTAATTTTAAATAGATCACAGCAGTTATGCAACACTGTAATTTTCAACCACTTACAGAATATGCCCCATCCTTAAAATCAGATATTAATGAATTCCTTAATAAACTGTGCTACCACTTTTGAGCCTCTATTAGCTGGAAATAAATTGGCACTGTGCAAGATGTTCAGTCTTGTTAGGCAGCCTGAATATCAAGAATTAAATCCATTTGGGGAGAGTGAGCAGGGGAAGCAGATCCCTCAGTAAAGTAATAATCTTAGTTTGATCACAGGAGGACAGGAGAGCAGTTTGAAGCTCCTAAAATGGTCCCTGCCTAAGAGAGGACAAAATGCTTCTGCCCCATCTAGCAGAAGGGGTGGTACTGGCATGTGGCTTGGCTTGCAGACTTCTCCCCTGTTTTCAAAGCCTGTCTTCTGGCCTCAAAATACTGGGCAAAATATTGAAGTTTGTACTCAAGCAGATGCTCAGGGAGGTACTATGTTTTTGCATCTGTATCTTAAAACGGGATGATTTTCTGGAATTATGTTTTAGGAAAGCTTATGAGGGTTGTGAGTTTTGAAATGATACCTCAACATTGGATCAGGTTCTTTAAGTACTGTGTACTTTGAAATCCGTCAGGAATGGGCCCTCTGCCTTCTACTTGGTCCAACACACAGAACAACTTGGCATGGAAAAGATTCAGTGTACATCCTGCAGCCTTCAGCTTCACTGTGGTTTTTGTAGTAAGAAACACTACTGGTGCCAGCCCCACTGAAGTCGTGTGCCGAGGTACTAAGACTGAGCATCTTGAAAGATGGACAAGGGTGACAGAATAAGACCTGATAGTCCCTGAAGGAAAAAATGATTCCGTGAAGCATTCCTGGCTCGCTTTTTCAGTCGTCCCACACTTATCTGCAACCTCAATTAGAGGAGGAGAATGCCTGTGAAAATAACTTCTGACTTTCCACATCCCTGTTTAATAATAAATGCAGAACATGTTTAGAGTCCAGCTGCGGTTCTGAAAAAAAGTATTAAAGAATATATAGTCCTAAACTGGGGAAAATTTATCATTTGGTATCTGAGGGATTTTTTTCCCCCTGTGCTATAGAGAAGACAGCACCTTTAAGAACTGTCTTGTACAGGGTTGATTTTTTTTTTTTAAAGGCTTTTAATGTGCTTTTACCATCATATCAGAAGTTCTTAGTGACTCATATGATAAAAGCAGCAATCTGTTAATGAGGCATTTACCTTCAAATGCTTGCAATGCCATTTTGAGTGGTTTTAAGTATTAAGTTGTGATAATATAACCGCACTGTGCTTTAACAATTATCTGTATTTAAATTCCCACTCCAGCTTTTTGAAACTGTATTTTAGCACCCATCAGCCCTTAAATACACAAAACCTATTTGAAGGGTATAATTTCAGGCTCTCATTCTTGAAAAACATTGTTCTGAGAGAATTTAATCAAATAATTTAACCTGTAGGGCTGGAATTCTGCCTTTTTCATAAAGTTGGGGGCTTTTGACAATTATAATATTTGCTTACAAGGTCTGTAAATTCTCAAGCTCTCAGAATACATTCCAATGCCTTTATTATCAAAATAGACATTTGTAGTGCAGGTAATAGAGTTTTGGCCCTCGAGGTAAAGCAAAGAGACAGTAATGCTTACGTAGTTTTATTGGGGTAGTAATGCAGAGACCTAGGAGAGCCTTCAGCCTGAAACAAAAAAAAAAACACACACAGCAGGCAGATCTAGTAGATATTCACAAACTAGCACAGCAAGAAAGGCCACCATACTGTGTCACAGCATGCCTTCAAAATAGAGGCCAACGTGATGTTGGACTGAGCAGTGGATTTAATTAAAGACAAGTACAAATAGCAAGAAAACACTGTTAAACCATCAGAACACCTTCATAAGAGTGCCCTAAATCTTCACAACTTCTCTGAATCCTGTCAGCAGCAGTGCTTCTCTCTGGCTCCCACCATCCCATTGCTCTCCCGATGGCATCCTTGTGTAAGATCATTTTTGTTGGTTATTCATTTTGTTCCCCAGATGACGATCCTGCGAGTACCCTGGGTGGTGTTTTTCCTGTCCTTAGCCCCATTACCCTACCTATTTTTGACTTTGTGTTGCCATTCATTCAGGAGAGGAATATTAACATGCTGTTCCCTGTTATGTGGGTTAAATGAACACTGGATCGCAAATGCAAAGTTCAGGTTTTTTTGGCTCCTGCATACCACAGTGATCTCCCCTTTTGAACTTGCACTCCTGTATTGCGTTCTTTCAGACAGCTGCTTGGCTGTTACCTGTGAGGCTTTTGCAGACGACATACGCTAGAGTGCTTGCTGGACTTTTTAACTACGTCAGGTGCTGTACTGCCAAACCCATGTTTTCCACACATGCTGAGGTTGTTGCTTCTTCTGAAAGACATCTTGCAACAGCCTGTGTGCTGTGGTGCTGTCAGAAACATATGCCTCATAACAAAGATTTATGTGCTGTGTATAAGTCAGCCCTGACAATACCAGACTGTTTGTGTGTTCTGCTAATGCAGTGACTGAGTCTGCAGAACTGTAACATTCAAAGTCCATGCTTGGCTCTTTCCATTTGTCCTTTTGGTGTGGTATCTGTGTTTCCTGATTCTTAGCCAGTTATTTTTAATAAGCTAATTAACTTATTTTAAATGAGTGCAGATTTTTTCCCCCACAGTATTTCATTTCTTATCTCCTATCCAAATAGAGGTCTATGAAACTGCATTAGTTGCCTTGGCAGACTCAAGGAAATGCCCTGTTTCTTCCTTAGTCATGTACCCTAATAGCTATGACCATTTTGCAATATGTTTTTAAAATCTATAATTTGATTAAATAGGGAATACCTGGTTAAGGTAGTTAGGGTTTGGGGTTTTTTCATTACTACTTACAAGAGTTGACTCAGAATCAAAAGCATGAAATGAGCATGTAACGGGGAATTCTCCTGAAAGAGTCCATGTAAAAAAATATGCCTGAGGCGTGAACTCTGCTTTCTGTCATCCAGAGATAAATTGAGAAGAACTCTACAGAAGTGAATGGAGGTGGCTTACCTTAAAATCACTGTAATGATAGTAGGAAAAAATCATATAATGCTATCAAAAAACTTTTGTTGTTTTTTTTTACTTTTTGACACACAGAAATATTTTGCTGCTTATTCCGGCTTTCCCATTTCCGAAATATAGACTTCACTGTAAGTAATGAGATCAAAAAAGTGCCTTTGGGGCCTTGCTTCAGTAAGGGCTGCAGATGGCTTTTAAGGAACTATAAATCAGAAAGGCAAATGGTAATGGTCAACTTGCAAAAGAAAGAACAGACACAAAGACCACCTAAAAGGTAGTGATGGAGATTTGTTCTGCTATGGATTTGTTACTATATATCTGACTCAATGTTTCAAAAAATGACATCATGGTTAAGGTTGGAAGGAATCTCTGGAGGTTGACTTGTCCAACCCAGCCCTGCTCAAGCTGCACCACCTGGACCCAGTTGACCAAGACGATATCTGGGACCATCCCAAGGATTGAGACTCCACCACCTGTCTGGGCAGCCTGTGCCAGTGCTTGGTCACTCTGACAATGAAATTATCCAAGCACAGAAATAAGGAGTTTCACCCATATTTTCAAATGACTTCCCAACACAAAAATGAGGCTGAAAGAGTTGAAATGATCATTGGCTATCTGAGAAGGACCACAACCACAAGAAATGGGAAAATTGCTCTGAGATTTTACCTGGGTACTCTCCCCAAGTCTGGACCTGATACTGCACAGAACTATATAGAAATGTTCCTAAATCAGAAAAAAACCTGGATAGTAGGGCTGATGGTGCCCGTTACATATTGTGTCTGGCCATTGGGTAAACTGATCACTGGCCAGAAAATGATCTCCGTTTACTGTGGAAGAAAACAGATTAGGAAAAGGTTTCAGAAAAGATTTTTAGTGATGGGAGCAGACTTTGCAGAAGTTTGCAGGTGCTCAGAGAGTTTTGGGAAGCTTTTCATGGCGAAATGTTTGGGTGCTGCAGGACAGCTACTGAAGTTGGCTCCCTGAAGGGGGACGAGAATGGGGGTAAGCAACTGCCTGAGGATGCACACCCAAGAGCACTTTAACGTTTGTAGTGCCTGATGAAAAGCTTTACAGGGAAGGAAGAAATGTGCTGTGTGTTTTCTTATGAACCACGTTGCCAGAAAGATGACTAACTGAGCTACCTGATGGCTTTTAGGAAGTATGAAATGAGTTCATCTTCTATCGTGGTCTTGTGAAGTTGCGTTTTCAGGGCACAGATGTTTTTCTTCCACCCATACCATCAAGCAATAAAAATGTGGATGATCAAAAGGTTATATTAAATAAAATCCAAACAAAGAAAAAACCACCCCAGAATTAACATCTTTTTAGCCTGTGTGCTTTCCCCTTCCCTTAGTGTTGGTTTCTGAGCCTTTAAGGCATAACTGGGTCGTGCTTTTAGGTTTCTCAGTAGAGTCCCCAAATTGCAAAAATCCTATTGACCTGAAAGTTTTTTTCTGGAGCAGTAGGGCTTGAGATTCTCAAGGGATGCCCTGATTCCAGACGTGGGGGATACATGAAATACTGAATGGACTAAATGAAATCCTGTCGTACAGGTACGCAGCACTCCTTGTACGCATGCATTTGCATGCCTTTTTCCTTGCACATGACTGTTACCAAGTAGATGGGTGTGGCCAGGGTCAAACCACAAACTGTAGGATGGTTGGTTGGTTGGTTGGTTTGTTTAGAGTTTTTGTTTGTTTGTTATTTGGAAGATGCCTAAATAGGGAAGAGTACTTGAGTTAGCTGTAAGGCTTTCAGAAGTTCTCAGTGTCTCTTCAAAAAGAGAAATCCCATTTTCAAAATTAAACTGAGGTTTGGTTAGCATTTGAAAATGTAATATAGGTATCCAGTGTGTCAATAGTGAATAAGTTCCTGATTCTTTTTAATGGGTTTGTAACAGTAATTGTAAACCATGCTTTGACTACAGTAAGATCTTAATATATGCCAGTAAATAATCTTGATAAATTCACTCCCTTACGTGCATGAACAAAATCTTGTTTATTGTGCTGACTGCTACTGGCAGTATCAGCTAAAAAATCTCAGAAGAATTAATAATTTAGGACTCACATGAGATGAATTCACTGTATTTGATGCATTAGTGTAATTATAGACTGTGTTAGTATATTGACACTATACTGCATCTTACTCAAAATTGCATATTATTTTCTTCATTTTTAAGCAGATTGACCTGCAAATTCATAAACTAATGTAACAGATTTCCCCAGAATAACCACAAGGTCTCTGCTTCCTTCCAGAAAATGCATAATACAGTTACAGGGAACTTTAAAGCTGGGAATGTGGAACTTGCACTGACTTCCATCAGGGGAGCAGACCCAAACCTTTGCAGAGATATCTTTAAAATAGTCTATGTTTCTTTCAACTAATGATTTTCAGTATTTGAGGGAGGCCTGCAGGTTGGCGTGCCTGAAGAAATTTGTTGCTGTGGTACCCTGTTTCTCACTTGACAGCCTTCCCTTCGGCTTTGCATCCTTGTTGACTGAGCTGGTCATGCACTTCTGCAGCCTCGCTGGTGACAGTGACCCAGAGCTGCAGTGAGGACTGGGAGGAGAGGACCTTCTCATGGTGCTGATAATACCCTGGTGCTTCATAGTGCTCTGCACATTCGCAGAGTCTCTCTGCCCTAGCAAATTTCTTTTCGCAACCGAAGATTAATCACCTACTGGGTTTGTAGATTAATTTTATTAACAGGCACATAATGAATCATTAGTTTTGACTCGTGGCTTGATCTCATGCTACTCCTATTCTCTTATGACAAGTGGAAACATTTTATAATTAGTAAATGAAGCGAAAATGGGATTTAATAATGAATTATGAAGTATGAAAATCATGTTGTTGTTTAAATAAGTTAGAGGAGGTGTTTTTTCGAATTGTTTTTTCAAGCTTTTTTCTCTCTAATTTTTGATTTTTTTCTCAGCATTTTAAAATCTCATTTATTATGCTTAAACTATATGTAGTTTATTAGGTGCTCAGCAGATAATTTACAGCTCTAAATTTTACGTTGATAGTACAATTGCAAAAATTTTGTTTGTGCTTTAGGATGTAAAACGAGAAAAATAACAATCCTCAGTTCTGTTAAAGCAGAATATTTGAGTGAATGAATCTTCATTTCTGGCGGTGCAGGCGTAGTGCTCATTAATGGGAGCAAAGGGAGAGCAACCCACCTAGCAATCCATTAACTGGGCTTTTTAGCCTTGCTGTTTATAAGGCAACATAATGAATGATCCATTAGATTAGAAAATTATGCAGAGAGCCATGGTCCTCTGGGTTTTCCCAAAAGAAGGCTAGTAGGGCATCCAGAGAGTCCACTGACTTGGGCCCTATGTGTTAGTGCTAGCAACTATGGATGATGGACAGAGGTTTCATGAATTGTCAGACTACCTGGAAATAGGGACCGCATGTTTTGTCACTTTGTCACAAAAATGCAAATTGTGAGCAGAAGTGGGAATCCTCTGAATTAATAGAGAAAAAGAGGCAGGATAGCTGGTGTCTCTTAATATTGAATTTCTTACAGTTTATTACAAATGTTTTCTGCACATCTGACAATGATTTGGTATGGACTGCAATTATGGCGTGAATATGTGCTCTATTTTGATTTGAAATCCATAATGCTGTAACAACAAAATGGTGGCTAATTTACACATCTGGTTTAATTTTTTGTTGTGAAGTAAGAAGAAGCTGAAGTTTGTAGAGGATTTTTATTTACAAAATCCCTGACTTCTTTAAATTCTACCTTTTGATTTCTTCCCCATCGCTCCGTTAATGCCCGTGGAAGCTTGTTGTCTTGTTTGCGAAGGTCTCTAGACATGAGCTCTTCCTGCCAGTACTGATGTTGGCAAGCTCTCTCAGCACGTTGCATAAGGCTTGTGTTCCCTGATAGAAACCGCACCATGTATTATTGTTTTTAAAACAGTTTGTGCATTAGCAGCCCCTCAGTCGGGTGATAGCAGTGTAGGAATCTTTGCTCAGTACTTGAGGCCTTTGGTCACCCTACCAGTGTTGGTTGAGCAGAAAACATTACATGTTTGGCTCTGGGAGTGGTGCAGGCCAGAATGTTATTTGTTGGCAGTGTCCAACTCAGTCACAGAAGTTGCTTCTCAAAATTCTCTTTTTCCACAAGGTGAGGTGATATATGATTTTGCTTTTTGCACGAGGTGAGAATATGGAACAGCATCATACCACCTTAAAACCTGAAAATGTTGAGCTTTTAACCAGTGGGGTTTGGCTTTTAAAATAAATTAAAAAATGTCTGTATGAGTTTAAATCAGTGAACTGATTGATACTCTTATGATTGTTCTGGAGTATTTTTCCCACATGATGCCAATAAGGTAAAATTTAGTTTAAGCAAAACATCACCAGTCCCTCCCTTTACTGGTTTTGCTTATTAGGAGTGAGGAAACTCATGAGGGTTTTGTTTTTTAAAATTTGTACCAGTTTTTTCCTTATTTATAAAGATAGGCTTCACCTAAGTGGCAGTGTTGCCGAAGGTCCAAGCTACTGAAGGAAGCAAATTAACATACAGTATGGTAATTTGTTTTCCCTGGCCTTCAGTCACAGTGAGGAGAGTCTAAATATTTCAGTGACTGAGACTTTGGATTCCCGTTCCTTGCCACACAACAACAACAAAAGCTATTTATAGCAATAACAGTTAGCAGCGATACAGCAGCCTCAGACAGCTATAGGCAGCATCTCACCATGACTGCAAATGTTAACTGCTTTTGCACTGAATGCCTCTGTGAAAACAAAGAGCACTGAGAAATAAAGATCAAAGCAAAACCAAAAGAAAGATTTTTTTATTGCTATGTTTTGCTTTGCTGGCAGACCAGAGCAAAGGTTTTCTGAACATTTAAAAGATGAAAAAGGTGAAGAATCCCAGAAGCGATTTATCTTGAAGCGAGATAACTCTAGTATTGATAAAGAAGACAATCAGGTTGGTTCTCGGTTCGAGAGTTGCTGAAATTTGTTCTGTTTTTGAAGGTGGGCTGACTGATGTTATTGTTGTTCTTTTGTTGTTGCTCTCCTCCTCCCCTGCCCTCCTGCCCCCTCCCCGCCTCCTTTGGCGTACGTACCACCATGGGTGGCATCCAGCCCCAGTGTGGCCGCTTCAGCCGCTTCAGTGTGGGGTTGCATGGGTGGCTTGCTTGGCGCAGGACTTGCTGCATGCCCACGGGAGGGGGAATGCCAGTGGTTCCGGGCTGCGTGGAAGGCTGTGTCAGTCGCATTTCTCCATGTCTTGCCTAACTATGGCAGTTACTACGCTCCCTGTAGCTCCCTCCTTCCATTGTACCCGCTCAGTTGGATTTCAGTGTGGACCAATGATAAACTGATGTAGCCAGTAAAGGAGAAAGGAAAAAAACCAACCAACCAAACATAAAAAAAAAAAACCCCAAACAAACATGCGATGGTGAGGCCGGGTGGATTTTTTTTTTTTTTTTTTTGTTTTAAACCATCCTAAATTATGTTTTGATCAAAAATAAATCAAGTTCATCTTTTAGTTCCCTTTCTCCTCCAGTGCCTTCACCCCCTTCTACTGTCTGTGTAACTTACTTGCTTGTGCATGTACTGTGCCAGACGTTCCCCCTCTGTGTTGCCTGTGCCATAACACTACCTTACCTTAGGTGAGCCTGATGAATAAGGGGGCACCAGGGAAATGTGTGTGTTTGTGCTGCCTTTAAAGGCAAGTGTTGTGCTGTTTCAATCCAGTGCAAGCTGTGTATGTGGAATATATTAACAAAAAAAATAATCTGAAAGGGTTCTGACGTGATTTGCTTTTTTGAGAAAATTCTCACAGGTAAGAAGACAGAATACGCTTTCTTTGCTTAGGTTATATTTGTAGAGGGACCTACCAGTGAGTCTCTCATTGCTACTTTCCTTCATGTTTTCAGTAAAGGACTGATTTTTCCCCTCCTTTTTTCTTTTTTTTCCACCCTCTTTTTCCTTGACTTTCAGTTTACATAGCAGCCTTGCCAGTTGTGCTGCATCCAAGCTGGTTTTGAAAACAAACCCCAATCCATTTCAGGGTGTGGTGAACACGGGGATCAGCCAAAGGAAAACAGCATGACCGATCTGACCCGGTGATGGTGTGCAGGGGCAGAAGGAGCAGTACTTGAAACTCAATTGTCAGTGGAGCATTTCCTGGTGGGGGGTCATCTTCTCTTCTTCCTGCCATGGCACAGCCATTTTCCTCACTGTGGTTTACCAAGAGGCACAACTGGCCCTTCTTTACCCAGCAAAACTGAAGTAGAGGATTCCTTATAGTGTGGAAATGGTTGAAACTGTCATGCCGAGTATCTGGGACTTCTCCTTGTACACATAGACTTGGTGGGTTTCTTCTAGGGTTTGCAGTTGAGCTCATGCAGCCTAGTTTCCCTCTTTTCTTCCTTGATTTCGTAGGTGGCACACCACTGCCTGCCATCCTGCTCCTTACAGCTGGTAGGAGAATAAAGAAATGCTAGCAGCTGAGAACAATGGCACTTAGATTTGGGGTGCGAATACCCAATTTTAGGATGGCAGGTCCCCAAAAGCTGTGCAGAAAGCCTCATTTTGGCCACCTGCTCTACAAACCCATATGCAGTATCTAACTGGAAATCCTCAAGTGCCCAGTCTCGCAGGGTGCTTCGTGCAGGAGTGACAGCTATAATTTTTGTGCTTCATTTGTTTAAGTGAACATTTATTATTCTCAGATGACAGTTACTTAATGGCAGTTTTTAACAGCTCAACTTATATAATCCTCCTGGTTTTCTTTCTGCTCAGCAAAACAGAATTCTTCCATTTAGAGATGACAGACGAAGTAAATCAATTGAAGAGAGAGAAGAGGAGTATCAGAGAGTGAGGGAGAGAATATTTGCACAAGATGTGAGTAGTTGTTTTAATTGCCTCTTTAGTGCCATACCTTTGCCGGTAGTCAGACAGTCTTGCCCCCCTCCTACAACAACACCGCAGCTGGGCTTGCCTTGTGGAGCTGGAGGTGACAGGGAAAGCAGATTAGTGCAGAGGGTCCAAGAGGAATTTAGAAGGTGTGGAGGTTGGCTTCTGGAGAATGAGGCGATGAGAGTTGCAGGGAGAAGGGTAGAGGAGGGATCAGGCCCAGCATGTTGTCTGGGGAGTGCTTATCCTGTTTCTTTGAATGTTCATGTTCATGTTGTCTAGGTTTACTTCTTGTTTCCTTCTCTTTTGCTAACCAAAGAGCAGTGATTTAAATGGACACTCTCAATAATTGCAAATAGCTGTGTTACTTCATATTTCATTTGAAATAAAGTGTCCTTTCGCAGAGCCTCCTTATGGTTTTTGTTTCTTTGGACCAGTGCTGTAGGCCAAGACGCTGAGAACAAAGAACAGGCAGGGTTTAAACATGAAGTTGCACTGTTCTTTTGAAATGACTGATTAAAGAACTGTATTTCTGCTGTCAGAAAGTTGGTCACGCTGTTGATGATTATATTCTGAAAGGAATAAAATGAAACAGACATCATAATTCTTGCCCTTACAAAAAAACTTGCACAGCAAGGTGTATTTCTAGAGGAAAACATTTAAATGTGAAACATCTGTGAGCAATACCTGATGTTCCTGAAAAAAAGAAGAAAATCATAATTTACTATAATACTGTAATTTTTTTATCTCACATCTCAGTGGGAGTTCTACTTAGAAATATGTGAATAAACAAAATTAAAACTGGTTTTGAAAATCACATTTGGCAGTGTCCTTTTAAATTAAAACTGTTCATATGTTCCAGGGCTAATAGTATTTATTATTTGGATTTGGAATTGCACACATCCACGTTATTTTTCTTTAGCAGAATACACTTTATATTTTTAAGGTGTGTGTTGTCTCACTTGTGTTAAGTAATTTTGCTTTTTAGTAAATAGATACATCTGAATGTTTTTAGCTTCACTTCTTATTTCTTGTCTGAGACAATTCCAGTGAAAGCAGAGGCCGTTCAGTTTGTTTTGCTTTCACCATGTGGATCTGTCACAGTCTATACATGGTATAGACTTACCAAGTTATTCAAAAGCTGCAAAAGCCTCTTTGCAACTAGTTTCTTATATGAAATTTTTGGGTTTTGGCATATTAAAAAGGACTTTGTGCAAAACCAAAATATCTGTGTGTTTTGAAGCAGAATTGAGTTGAACAAAATGTTAAAAAATACCATATGGACAGTCATTGCCAAAATAGTGCTGTTTCTATCACAAGCAGCATCTAGAGATGCCAGGCTGAGAAACAGAGGTGTCTGGAAAAGTGTTGTGAAACTGGCTCCACAATGTATTGCTGCTGTTGTCTTTAGATACTTGAGTTTTAAAAACAGGGAAGCAGTGAGCATTTTAACTGCCCACAGCAGTAGGCTGCTGTGGTCCATGGGGTTAGCATCTTCGAGTGGCAGGACCTAAGTAACAGTGTGGTTTGTGGCAGGCATTTTAAATGGATTGGGAGTGAGCATTTTTAAAGATGAGCAATGTTAGATATCTCTCCCTCTCTCTCTCATATCCACTCATTTGCTCTCTCTCTCTCCGCAATTGCAGGTGTTAGTGAGCATCATAGTGAAGTAATTTCAGCAAGCTGTACAATTAATATTAACAGGAATGTATTTCTTAGCTGAGCTTTTTTGAGTGGAGCACTCCTTACAGATACAAGGTCTTTTTAGGATGATGCCTTGCAGATACAAGGTGTTTTAGGATGATGTCAGTGGCTGTGTTGGTGGACAATTTTTTTTCCCCCCAATTTTGGTTAAGAGAGAAATGGCTTTCTAATATAGATAGTCATTTACTGCACATGTTACTTTGAAGTTTTAAAGCCCTCTGCAATCATTAATTAACCCAATTCTTCCCAGGTTTATGTGAGGTAGGTACCTAAGCCTTGTCACCTTGTAAATTGCAGATGTAGAAGGAAAGTCAGGAAAGGATTAATCAAATGGTATTTTTATTACCTCTATACTGTTTTCACTGCTGTAGTCAAGCCTTTATCAGTGCCTTGCTTAGGAACCTTAGCAAATGGATTATAGATACTTCACTTTTAATTGGAGTATGCATGAAGAGAGCTTGCATGAGGTCTCCAAAGAGCAGCCATGAAGATCTAGATTACTGCCATAACTTGTTGCATCTGACACCTCCTCTCTAAACATGTTTGAGGTACCCAAAACTCTTTAGATAACGTATCAGCCCAGGAGTCAGAACTTTGAACAAAATTTAGGAGGAAAAAGCAGTCTGGTTACAGGGGCAAAAAATTCTATGCATGTTTCAAAATGCTGTGAAAAATGTCTTACCCCGGACCCCACATACCAACAAAGCTTGCTTGTCCTTCCTTTCATCTTGCAGTACTCTAGTGCACCAGATCTCTTCATTTCCAAGTGGGAAGGTTTTAAGAAAATAAATATGTTCATGAGTAATGCCATCATTATGATAGTCCTTATGATGATTAGTCTGATATTAGTCAGTTTAAATTATACTTTCTGGCAAGTTTTCCATCTGCTGTGTTGGCTATCATAAATTTTGACAAGGAGAGCTGGAGATTTTTAATGACTCCTGTCATAGCAAGGAGTCATAGCAAGTGGCAGGGATTGAGAAGCATGTTAATGTGATACCTTAATAAAAGGACAGGTGAAGAAATAAATAGTTAATAAATCGTTCCAGCTCGCTGAAATAAGAACTATAAAGTGCACTTCAAATTTTTCAGGTTGCTAAGAGTAAGACAGTACTGCCTGAGCTCTGTTATGCTCAAAGCTATTTTCAAGGTTATTTTTTAACTGTAAAACCTACAACTTTCCTTTTTATTGGAAACTTAGTTTTACACCAATTTATAAACTTTACAGCCAAGTGCACTGGAGCAGAGGACCTGGAGTATCTGGGTCTTGCAGAGAAATCTCTTGTCTGAACTGCTTTAGTTGCCTTTAGGAAGTTGTAAAGTAATTGTCCAAGGAAAGACAAAGAGCAACCTAAAGGAATTAAAGAATTATATGGTGGTATTTCTCCGTGTGTAGATTTAACAGAGAATCTCAAATGAGGGCATGAATGATACATGATGTTTGGCTTTTAAGCATGCAGAAAATTGATTTTAAAGACTAGCAATCAAATTACATGGGGGAAATTTCATTCTTCAAGGTTAACACAATGTATAACCTCATGAGCCAGAATCATGCTAGGAACACTCAGTGTTCATAAATGTATTCTCTGGGAATCATTGTATATTCACTGAAAAATGTAGATGTTTTCTTACACAAATGGTAGAATTGCCTGTGGTACACATGGAATTTATTAGAGGAAATATACCATGCTTTTTATTTTCTGTTGTTAATTTTAATGACTATTTTTGACTAAGGAGTGTATTCTAAAGAACCAGATCCTTTAGATAAAGTAAATCATGATTCCTCTTCTTAAGAAAACACTGAGAATCTTTATCACAGAAAAAAACCAAAAGAAATACTTGAAGGGGTGGCTTCAGCCTGCCTTATCCTTCTAGTGTGAAAAGATTAGGATGAAGAAGGCATAAAATTATTAAAAACAAACCAAAGGCACACCTGGTTTTGGCTACCATAAACCTGTAGGAATTAAAACTCCTATACTGCGGTACAGAGCCTTTGTTTGTGGCTGCAGATCAAGTAATAAGTATTAGTTGGAAGCCTGAGATTTATCACATCTTGTTAACTGACAAGAAAATTATTACCTGATGGTATCCACTGCAGGATATTGCTGTATGTTAATAGTTATCTATGTTGGCTAATGTAATTAAAAACATGAGCAGCAACCCCCAGTATACCTAATGCACTGGCAGAGCTGATGCACGTTTTCCAGTTGAGACTTTAAAAGGTTCTTGGAAATTGGAAAAGTGAAATACTCATTTCATAAGTGACAATTAGTCATACAGAGCACCCTAATGGAAATCTTGCATGCAGAGGTCTCCAAGGAGGCTAATTTGTAGGTAATCTTACATAACTTTTTTCTTTTGTAGGTTTGTTGTCAGTGTGTTTGATGGGTATACAAGAGCCAAGTGTTTCAAGGATTTTTTTGACAACAGCTATGCGGTTATTTCAGCTTTCCTGGTGCTTTAAATTGAACATCATTGATGCTGTAGATCTGGAAACCGAGTCCTGACCTTGTAGTAACTCAATTGCTATCCAGAGCTGCTTAGCCATCTGATTTTTAACAGTAAGAATAGCATAATAAAAAAGTGCCTGTCTTCTCTGCCTCTCAGCCTCACACCTGTATACTGAAAAATAGTTTCCAGGGATTGTGTGGCCCTTTGCCAGCATCATCAGCCAGGAAGACAAATGGAGTTGTTATGGACTCTGTCTTTAAGTCTATAATGCAGTTGATAGTAGTTCCCATCAAGACACTGAAAAGGAAGCAGACCTTTCCATTTGCTTGATAAAATATGTCCCAATTATTTATTCTGATTTACACTGCAGTCTCTTTAAAAACTTTTAAAAAATAAAATTAATCTAGACAGATACATGCTCCTTTGCTTTTGTAACTTTGTGGGTACACAGACCAGTCCTTTAGTCTAAGCAAAGGTTTTTCTGTAAGAGTAGCTGTAATGCTGCTTTGGAATCTGTCTGCAGTGAAGTCAGTGCACAGATGCCCATCATGGTACCTCAAGATGAAGAAATGTCCCCTCAGTCGGTGTGGTACAAGCCCATGGGTGATTTCACTATGCTTTTGTGGGTAGACTATGCTGAGGTCTGCACAGTCACATTTGTTAATGAAACCTGGTGAGTAAGGTACATAAAACAAGAGAAGATGCAAAGTCATAGTTGTACAAAGGATCCCAGTGATTTTAGATGAAACAGTTTTTGTCTTCTCTCAGCCTGGGGGGAAACCGTAGGTCTACTGTAGCTGGTGGATTTTGGTCCCTGGCAATGGAGAACCTGCTCCTGATGTCCTGAGGCTTTGTGCTAAGGAGAGATGTACTTGCCGCTGATGCAGCTGAGAGCCTTGCAAGTTTAGCAGGAGTGCAGGGCAGAAGCTTGCCTGTGAAGCCCACGGAGCTGTCAGATGTTCTCTAATGTGGATTCTGGGTGGGTGAATTACAGCTTTAATGAGAAATTGCCATCTCAGGGATGAATTCCTTTGTTTTGTAAATTGTCTGTGGTGCCAAGGGAAAACTTTGTCCAGGCATCTGCTGCAGCACTAAGAATGAGCAGGGTGTTGCTTGTAGTGTTGGCCAGCACTCTTTTGAGTAGGTCATTTAGCTCACCCTTGTCAAAACAAACATCCAAAATCTGTGCATATCCCATACCATTAAAATTTGACACAGCTCATGATGGCATTTCATTGTTCTTTGAACTGAATCCCATTGTTACAGAAGTATTGGGCATGATCTCTGATGCCCTCCTCCCTTTGCCTGCCTTTTGTTTAAATTCAGTGCAAGCACTGACTATTCTTTCTTCTGTACCTCATCGAGATATAATCCACTGACAGCTATGAGGCATTTTGTGTAGTGAACATGAAATAGGAGGGAAATGAAAAAATCAAAGAGGGAGAATTATTCATGGAAAATTGAGTACAGCTTCATTTCTCTGCATAAAAATTAAGTAATGCTAAAAGAATTATACACTTGCTCATAGGATTTACTTCTTCTGAGCCCTTCACCTTTTTTGGAATCTACGTCCTCCAGCAGGGAACCTTTTTGTGATAGACTATGATTGTTGTTAATGTTATTATTAAGAAGGTTATTATAATTTTATATCTCAGTGTTCCCTCTCCAACTGTGAAATGTGAAATCACACACTATTTCTGCGTACTGCAGTAGCTTCTCTCCCTTTGAGGACCTTTGTCAATTCTGCATGTTTTCCTCCTGTTTGTCCTTTCCACCTGCAGCTCTGTGCTATCCTGCAGTCTTACTTTGACATGGTAGGGCAGACCAGTGGAACCTTATATAATGCAGGAAAAAGGGGTTTTCTCTTCAACTTGCCAGTATTTTGCACATACTGCCTTCTTCAGATCCCACAACTGAGAAGTTTCAGTTTGTTTCCAAACTGAGACCCCTCCTTGGCAATGTGTTGTAATGCATGAAATTTATTTTACTGGCCTGACCTTATTCTTGACCTTTTTTCCCCTCTTGTCTTCTGCAAATGCAAATGATGCATGAATTGAAATCCCCTTAAGCCTGAGCAGGGGAGGTAATTCTAAAATCAAGAAGAAATTGGAACAGCAGAGCATATCTAGAACGTCTGATACAATGCCTTCTTTATTTTTCAGTCAGTTTGCTCCCAGGAAAACCTTTTTGTGGAAAACAGGTAAAAAATAGCTTGTGTGTGTGTGTGTGTTAAATTTAGCTATTTCTCTTATTATTTTATCGATCTATAGTTCTTTAGTTGTTTATCCTAATATGAAGACTGTTGAGCAAATTTTTAATCCATATTATCTGAAGTGGTTTTGTGCTTTAAAAGGGGGTAAAATATGGTATCTGAGCAGATAAGGTATTACTACTGCTGCTTTCCTGACACTTTGCATTTCGGTTTAAAAAGCAGATTGTGGGAAAGAGGGGGAGCCCACCTAAGCTTTCATTTCAAATGACCATTCTGTCCCTGGAGTGCCCTTAGAATTTAACTTATTGATCTTTAAAAAGCACTCTAGCAGTGGCTGGGTGATGGTATTTATGAAACACCAGACTTGTGTTTCTGTTGTTTAACCTGCTCTCCTGTGGGGCTGAGCAGCAGTGCTGGCATTACTTGTTGCTTTTGAAGGCTCTCAGGTTCCCCAGGCTGAACCTGCTTTACTGCTGCAGTGTGGTAATGAGACGGTGATATCTGAGCCCACTTTTTCATAGCATTACTGTGTGAGAGTTCTTGTGAATGTTATTTTTATTATGTTAAATCCACTTAAAACAAAGGGAAGAATAAATGGTTTTTAAGAATCTATGAAGTATGAAGTGCTGGCTCCATAACAGCCGTAAGTTGTTTAATTGTGTTTAAAATCTTAAAAACTGTGCTGCCATAAGGATTTTAACCAAAACTGGGAATTTCACTGGTGAGTGTTTGGGCAGTGCTGGCCCAAGACTGTTTTGTGAAGATTTTGGAACTGTTTGCCACTCCCTTGAAGAAGGGGAGGCTATCTGTCCTAGCATTTTTTCTCTGTCCATCCTGTCAGATGTTCCTATAAAAATTGACTCCACAGTAATGGTACAACCCAGCTTTTTTGATGGACAGTTCTGTAAGTGGAATGAGGGAAGGCTCTCGGGAGATCATGGGCCCTGTTACCTAACCACCTTACATTCTGAGAGCCAAGGATATTTCCTCAGCTGATTCTTCTGTGTTGTGACTATGGAGATATGTTTTATGAAAAAAAAAAAAAAATCGAAATTGCAACAGAGGAACCCAAAAGGCAAAAAATCAGATGTTCCCATAAACCTATTTTTCCCCTCTCAGGAAAGGTTGGGACAACAAACATGACACAGTTGTTCACATTTGCAGGTGAGCATGAAAAGCTCTCAGAGGCTGTGCTGCTGAGGGTAGGGTGGGTACCTTTATGGGGTAAACCATGAACTCCATAGCCAGGCCTTCCCTGCGTAGGAGAACGTGCCCAGTTCTGGTATTTGCACGTGGTTTGCTGTGCTCAAACCCATGAGCTGACTGACCTGCTTTCTTGGTGTGAGGACGCATACCCAAGTGGAGACCAGTAAAAGGTTTGCAAATCGTACTGCCTGAACTGTTGCTGTCCTGAGGGAGGCTGCAGCGGCGTTCCTCAGAACACTTCTTTTTCTTGCTTCATACCCCACAGCCTTTGATCAGGTGAAGCACTTGAACATGTACTTGACTCCACACACATGAGCAATCCTGTTGATTTGCTGTGTTGAAAGTTAGGTATGGGTTTAAGTGCTTTGCCTTTCTTTTTTGTCAGAGAACCTGAGCATTTCTCTGAGCTGCAGAGACTTCCAAGCGACTTAGCAAGTACTTAAAATCACATTTGCAGTATTTTGCTGGCTTGCATTTTTCGTGTTCTTATTAGGAGATATTTTTATGAATTTTCCTTTGGATGTGGATGTGTGGTTCCTTGGCTTCTGAGAATTACCTTGCTTGGTAACAAGAAATGCTAATTGGCCTTCAGCCTCCCTGGCTGATGTTTCTTATGTTCAATTCACTGTGCTCACTTATGGGAGAGGGAAGAGGGGGATATTTTAGCCTTGTTTTTTTTAAACTTAATCTAGCACAAGTTGAAGATGTTTCTAGAAATCTAATAGAGATTTACTGATCAGATAAATTTGAATTACCGTGTCTGTTAGCATAATCTTTCTTTTCATTTTTCAGTAGGCTGTTGGAAGACAGTAGCATATGCAATGATACCCATAAGAAAAGACAGCTGTTTAGGTTTGTATGACTTTATTTAATATTCATTTCCCAGTAACTGTCACTTGTGATTCTATCTGTGTCCTTGCCAAGGAAGACCTTGACAGGTGTGGGTATGTCATTTTTCTGGTTGGAAAGGAACACGGAGAATGAGTTCTATCCCAGTCATCCCATGCTCTCTGAATGCAGAGGTAACAAGAGGACCCTTTCCTTTGGTTTTATGGATCCCTGTCTCAGGAACCATATGAGATTTCCAGGTACCCAGCTGCTCAGACTGCCGCAATTTGGAGGTGACCGTCACTGGTGGAAGCTCATTTTTGCTGGAGCATATACAACAGGCATGTTTCATAGACTAGCACCCAGACTGACCTTTTTTCCTTTTGTTGGTTTACTAAAAGCTGAAGTAATAGTACATTGAGGTAAAACTGATCGAAGTTCCATTAGCCAAAGCAGCTATATTTTGAAACTTTTTCTCTGTGAACTCTGTCTTCCCAGCTCCAGTTCCTTCTGCCCAGAGAACATTCAGATGTATCCTATATCCCAAATAGCATCCCAAGCCACAGGATCTCAATAAGGGTCGGTCCCTATTTTCATGGAGGACTTTTTTACCAGTTGACACGCTGGATCAGTGGAAGACCCGATCTGGTTGTGGCAGTGTTCTTCAGTGGGTCTTAGAAAGGTTATCGTCCCCCATCATGAGCTCTAACAGGTTCAGTTCAGATCAACCAGAGCTGAGCATGCCAAGCTGCTTTAGAAGTCAGTCAGCTGCCACAAGTCTTAAGCAGAGCAGGCAGAGGAAATGTGTGATTTCTGAAGCATGTCCTTTATCCACTAAGGCATGGGGAGAGCTCTGCAGAAATAGGGTGATCACTAGATGTCTGTATGCATTGGGGTTTTCCTGTGTAGGAGTGACAGCTTGTGTCACTTCAAACCTATACTTATATTTATTCATATTACATAAATTTTCACTATGAGGAGAACGGGAATATTTGATGTACGGTTGCTAACCCTGCATGTTATCACAGCAGCTACAGAGGAGCTGGAGAGATTGCACCAAATAAGGAACGGTGCTGGAGCATCTGCTTCTGCATCCCATGACCACAGGCAGCAGGCAAAAAACTATTTTTCCTTTTTTTTGGGTTAGGCTTGATGATCTGAGAGTCATGGAGTGGGCATGCAGGAGTAAGGAGGCATCTACGCACAGACATTCTTAATAAGTAATATCTGTTTGGGTTTGGGGAACTGAAAGAAATTTTGTGTAACCAAAAACCACAGAATACAAAAGCATTCCATTTTTCTTCCTCTTTTCCATTAGAATATAAATATAAGACACTTGTTTATTTCTGAGCACAAGAGTACAAAAGAGTCTTTAAACAATATACTTTGGTATCTTTCTTTCCAGTTAAATCTTAGGATGATTTATTTTCAAAATCTTTTTCCTTTTTTTGTCTTGTTGCTTCTGTGCTGTTTCTCTTCATGCCTTCCCACAGTCTGGATCTAGCAGAGGCCAACAGGTGTATACTGCTGATCACATCTGTGAGAGGTTCGGTTCACAGGCGAGGAGTGCAACAGCCTGATCCCATCTTGGGCACGCTGCTCCTTTATGTCCCAAAGTGACACAACCCAACAGTTTCTCAAAATAAAAAACAGGAGCCATGTTCACAAGGATAAAGGGGCCAAACAAATATTAAATAGATACCGTCCTAATCCTTTTTGATTTGTAGAGAGAGCTTTGAGCCTGTTAGTTATTATACTGTAAAGTAAGACAGAGGGGTGGAAAATGTCTTCTAAAAGACTTCCAAAGACAGTGTTATGAGCATCACTTAGGATAACAGTCATGGTGCACTAAGCTATTATAGCATTCTGGTTTTGTCATTTTAGCAGTACAGTGTAAAAGCTCACCATAAATAAGCCAAATTCTCCTCCAAATTCTGGTCACAGTTTAGTGTGTTGTTACTCACATTGCGCTGGGTGTTCTGCAACTGTTCAAGGACAGACAGCCTCTGCCCAGAGATTCTCACAAGTGGATGCAGAGGGGAAATAAAACAAACCAACTCATGCATCTCTAGGTGGAGCATTAGCCATGAAGAGTTTGGGGTCACATTGAGAGGACACATGTTTAGGGAAGCTTTGGATGACTTCACAAAACTGATAATGACTGGGAGCAAGGTGCAATAAAAATAAGGAGGATGGGTATGAAGACAAAGGTAGAGGGCAGGTGAAGTTGGTGAGAAAAACATCACAGGGGATACACAGAAAAGTGAGAAGTAGTGAGGGGTTTGCTGAGGGAAGAGAACTCTCAACAGACAACAGAAATGCTACATCAGTGCTGCCTAACAGTGCTATGTCAGCCACATCTGGTGAAGTGCTCTTAGGGAATATGCAGAAGGGTAATGGTGGTAAGTGCTGTGCATATAAAAAGGGTATACCACTGTTTACATGCAGAAGGCAGATGAGTATGGGGGTCAAATCCCCTGTTTCAAACATGCTTTCATAAAAGAAGAGTATTTCCTTTTTCTTTATTAAGATCGCTGCAGGGCACCCAAAGATAAACTCTGCCGTGACATGGTTTTATTTGTGTATAAGTCTTTGTTTCCTGATGTCTGTAGGGGTAATAGAGACAGCATCGGGAAGACATCTGGCAGTCGACAGAGCAGTACAGAGAATGAACTAAAGTGGACAGACCACCAGAGGCCATGGAGCAGCACAGACTCGGACAGCTCAAATCGAAATTTGAAGCCAGCCATAACAAAGACAGCCAGTTTTGGTGGGATAACCGTCCTGACAAGAGGAGATAGCTCATCAAGTAACAGAAGTACCGGCAAACTGTCTAAAACAGGTAGCTAGTACTGTATTGGGTTCACAGTGCTTCTTGTTGTGTGATGATAAATGGCTGTACTGGTACTTGTCTGAGTATATCACAGAATGGTTTGGGTTGGAAGGGACCTTCAGAGAACATGTAGTCTCACCCCTATGGCTGGACTAGGTGGTGAAATACATAAACAGCTGTGTTTCCTGTACACAGGAGGTGTGTATGTCCATCTGTAGACACTAATATGTGGGTGCCTGGTATTGACTTTTTAGGAACCAAGAAAAAAACGTGGTGCCCGAGGTTTGCAAATCATAGGAGAGGTAGGCTTTTCTTGAAGTATAGTATGTGCACATCGTGTTTGAACACCATCTGCACTTGTAGCCTGAAAAGGCAATCCTTTCAGAGAAAGCACAGATTTTACCATTTTATAAATCTTAATATTTTTAAGTTGTGAGTAGTTAAATGTCATTTATCTGATGAGAAATCCAAGAACATTTTGTTGTCCTTGCTGAAATGCAGACCATCTGTATCTTGGAGAACAGCCTTGCCTTGCTGCTGACTGATGAGGCTATGGTGGAAGCAGGCAAAAGTGCTGGATTCACAGAGGTCCCGCAATCTCTCCATTTCTTTGCCTAAATGAAAGGACCATTTAAGCAGACTATGAACCTGGTGGGAATTCTGCATTTATTTGCATTAACTTTACGAGTACATTAACATATGAGTGAGTCACAGGGTCTGGATCTAAGTAATTTCAAGCTATGCCATTAAGCTACTCATTATACTTTAGTGTAAAAGTGCATAATAAATAATGAGCCCATCAGATGATTCCATCAGATTGGTTCATTTGATACATATAGCACAGGACAAGTGGTAATCAATACTTAGCACTTAGTGCTCTTTCAACTTGAGAGTGTTTTATGGACAGTACTTAATTTACACCCAGTTTATCAAACCTGGGTTGGTCAGATTTCACTCTCTGGTCCTACTGGCCACAGTATTTCTGATATAATCCAGGATGCCATTGGCCTTTTTAGCCACCTGGGCACACTGCTGGCTCATATCCAGACAGCTGTTGACCAACACCCCCAGGTCCTTCTCCATCAGGCAGCTTTCCAACCACTCTTTCCCAAGCCTGTAGTACTGCCTGGGGTTGTTGTGACCCAAGTGCAGGACCTGGCTCTTGGTATCATTGAACCTCGTAAAATTAGCCTCGGCCCATTGATCCAGCCTGTCCAGATTCCTCTGCAGAGCCTTTCTGCCCTCTTGCACATCAACATTCCCTCCCATCTTGGTGTCATCTGCAAGCTTCCTGAGAGTGCACTTGATCCCCTTGTCCAGAGCATGGATAAAGATATTAAACAGGACTGGCCACAATACTGGGCCCTGGAGAACAGCACCTCTGACCAGCTGCCAACTGGATGCAACTCCGTTCTCCCCTACTCTGGATCTGGCCATCAGCCAGGGTGAAAAGTGCAGCCATCCAGGCCATGAGCAGCCAGTTTCCAGGAGGCTGCTGTGGCAAACATCATTAAAGGCTTTAGTAAAGTCCAGGTATACAACACCCAAAGCCTTTTCCTCATCCACTATGTGGGTGACCTTGTCATTGAAGGAGAACAAGCTGGTCAAGGACTTGTCTTTCAAAAACCCGTATTGGCTGAGCCCGATTCCCTGGTTGTCCTGTACATGCCACATAGTGCATCAAAGATGATCTGCTCCGTAAGTTTTCTCACACCAAGGTCAGACTGACAGGCCTTTAGTTCTCCAGATCCTCCTTCCAGCCTTTCTTGTAGATGGACATCACGTTTCCTAACTTCCAGTCAATTGAGACGTCTCTGGCAAGTCAGGTCTGCTGATAAAGGATGAAAAGTGGCTCAGTGAGCACTCCTACCTGCTCCCTCAGAACCTTTGGGTGGATCTCATCTGACCTCATAGACCTGTGTGTGTCTAAGTGGTGTAGCAGATCACTAAGTGTTTCACCTCGGATTATGGGGGCTTTGTTCTGCTCCCTGTCCCTGTCCTTGAGCTCTGGGGACCGGGTACCCAGAAAACAGATTCTCTGGATATTGACAACTGAGGCAAAGAAGGCATTAAGTACCTCAGCCTTTTCCTCAGCCTTCATCACTTTGTTTCCCCTAAATCCCATAAAGGATGGAGATTCTCTTTAGCCTTCCTTTTGTTGCTAATGTGTTTTCGAAAACATTCATTATTGTCTTTTACAGCAGTAGCCAGATTAAATTCTAGTTGAGCTTTTGCCCTTCTAATTTTCTGCCTTCATAACTTCACAATATCCTTGTAGCCCTCCTGATTACACTTCCCCGTTACTTCTCTGAGAGTTGAAAACTGTCTTTTTGTGGTCACTGTGCCCAAGATGGGCCCCAACAAGGCAGCAGGTGACCCCAAGAAGTGAGTCCAATCAGCATATTGGGCATTCTGTTCCCTTCAGAAGGGAGTCTGGTATGACCATGACCCATCCTTTTTAATTTATGGAAGCATATTTGATGCAGAGCATAGTCTGAATTAACCTCCATCCAAAGGAACCACCATCCTTGCCATTGTTTGGTTCCACTGGCAGGGCCTCACATCTGTTATCCCAGGGCACCTGGGACAGTGGGGTAATGACAGAGGAGACCTGCCTGCTGTGTCGGGCAGGAACTTGTCTCCATTGCCCCCTGTCCCTTCACAGTGTTCAGCCAAGCAGAGAGAGGACAGAATCCTTCATATCATGCGTTCTGTCTCCCTATGGGAACTGCACCAGGGAAGGCAGTGTGCAATTCCAGCGTGTGCGTAGTTTTGAAACTGCACTCTTGTGTATTTTTTGTTTGAATGTAGACTGAGTAGGCTATACAGTGGGGCTTGAAGTATGCAGCAGACCATGTTTTTACCTCCACATTTCTTTGACACCCATGAATCGTTCCATTGCACTAGAATTGAATTTAATGTGCATGAATTAGGGAGGAGGCACAGGTCCCTGCTCTACTTTTTTTGAATCATTCACCTTCAGTAGAGTGCAGGTAAATGTATTTCTCTGCGGCATTGTGTTGCAGAGGTGAAGAGCATTTAAAATGGTGTCAGGGAAACCCAGTTTGAAGGAGACATCTAATTGCAAGAATAATATTTTTAAGTAGTTGTTTTAGTGTTAAAATCAAGCATAATAAAGGATGCACTCAGGAAATGTATTAAAGGAGAGACTTCTGAAGCATGCCAATACTTGTAAATGCATCTGCACTCTGTATGCACCAAACTCCAAATTGCTTTCAAATGAAAGCTCTTATAATACATTTTTAAAACATCAGTGCTATTAAAATTTCATGTTCTTTTGTAAGTGCTTTGACTTTTTGTAAGTAAGGTGTTTAAATTGGAAAGCTAGTTCAGGCACAGGAAGAGTAAAAAAGAAACAAAAAAAAGAGGTGGGGAAAAAGAGTAAGACTGGATGTCAAAACAAATGTATACCTTCAAAGCCAGGACACAAAGTCAAACAGTCAATCAGGCTGAGAAAAGTCATAGGAAATAATATCCAAATCACTATTTCTGTCCTTGTTTCTGAAATGCTATTAAAGCAGAAAAGAATGAGTGTTCAAAAAATAATGGGAAAATGTGTCTTGATACAGTGTTTTCACTTCACCAAAAAAATGCTGAGTGCATTCATACAGTAGCTGTCAAAGCCCCTATGTGCTGTTTGCATTTGTTTTCCAAGGTGCATTAGCTACCAAGTGACACTTCATTGTTCATGTTTTGCGTTATATCTTCTGCCCTTTGGCCATAGGTAGCCCTGGTTTTCTGTAGCTCAGTGAATATTTAAATGTTGATCCTGTTTTTATTTTGAGTGATCTTGATTATTTTTTTCGTTGTCCTTACTACAGGGGTTGAAACGTAATTGCAGAGCTGTTGCTACAAACATTAGGCACACCACTCTGATAGTTGGGCAGAGCCTGATAGGCACCAATTCTGTCTCGGTTCTCCTCTGCAAAAAGTACTAGTCTGTTCTCTGAAGGGCTTTATGATTCACACTGATAAATTTAAAACATTTCTGTCTTGCATATAGTATATATAAAAGTGGTATGAAGTCATTAGTTGGTCAAAATGTTCTTCACTGGCTAAATTATAGAAAATACTTGTGGCCTCTTTAAATGTGAAAAATTATTCTATATATGTGGCAGTTATACAGAAGCATTGTTAAACACTCTTCTTGAGCACAGAGTATTAAAAGTTTCAGGATTTTTAAAGAAGGCTACATGTGTACACAGTGATGCAATATTAGTATTGAAGTCCTTCTGGATCACTTTTAATACTGTCGTCAAAATTAAATGTTCTGCCCTTAACCTTAAGTTCTGATAAATCAGTAATTAATGGTACATAGTAAGCAAGCAGGAACTGAAGCACAGAAAGATGTTAGCTTCCCCCCAGCAAAAGATCATAGAGCATGCTGTTCTCTGCAGTAGAGTCCAGCAGTGTCAATTAGCCTTAGACTTTAATTGCATTCAGCTGCACAGGAATTGGAGCTTAGTATAGGAATTATGTTACCTCATTTTTGCAAACTTCACAAAAGGGGCTGTTTGAAACCCATTACATGGTTATCATAATGGTTCTGGTGGTTATTTCCATGCACCTGTTGATTGTTTAGAGAACCTTGTTCTACTGAAAAGCACAGATTGTATTTTGCAAGTAAAATTTTCTTCTCTGTTATTCTGAAGCATTATAGATATGCAGAGATGTGTTAAACTGTAGTTCAATATTGAGTGGGGAGTTAAAAATTTAACAAATTGCAATCAGGTTGTATTCCTACTGCTTAAGACATCATAGAAAATGTTGGTTGGTTTAGATTTCAAGGAATATAGTGGACTTTCCAGGGTTAACTAAGCATGTAAAGTGGTAAGTGAAATAGTTGTCCATGCAGGGGGACAAAGATGTACCTATTCAGCCTGTAACACCAAAGAAGTGAAAATGTGGCTCATCAACCACCATGTTACTGTCACTGACACATTGCCACGGGTTTTAACATAGATTATTGTGAGGAAAGACAAGATGTGTTTCAAAGAAATGTTCTCTGTATATCTACATACTTATTTAAATAATTGTTGGAAGACTTAGGGGATGTAACCATTGCAACTTTAGCTTCTCTTAATGTGTTTTCCATGCAGTGGAATGCACATCTGTTGGAGTGTATTTCTTTCCCCCTCATTTACAAAAACCTGGCTGTACTGGGATATTAGCTGTGTTGATATAGGTCTGTAGGGATCATTAAATTCCTTGGCAGGGCTCCAAGTAATTGGAGACATGGTCTAATCTCTCCTGTTAGGTGTTCATTGCTACTCCTGTTGGGGAAAGATGATTATATGCAGGCATTTCAATACATTAACCTTCCTGGTTTGTGTTTGTCTGGGTTTTTTTGGTTCTTGGGGTTTTTTTGGTTTTTTTTGTTTGTTTGTTTGGGTTGTTGGTTTTTTATATAAAGTGTCCTGTGTAATATATTTTTTCTCGCAGTTTTGGAACTGGATTTCTACTTTTTTATTATTTTCTTGATTCAGGCACTAGCCTGGTGGATCTGGTAAGTCCAACAGAAACTGTCAGAATATTGATGTATGTGCAATAAGTCACGAGCCAACTGCTTCCAGTCATAATCTTCCCACCAACTGATTACGCTGAAACATCGGTTTTATTTTTAGAAGTGCAGCTTGCAGAGAAATAATCATGTTCACATGAGCATGTACCATTGTCATAAAAAAAACCCTCAACTAAATATGTGGGTGTACAGAGAAAAGCAAATGAATTACAGAAACAGCAAATAAATATTTCTAAGCCAAGTAACTAAATCCAAGACAAAAATACTTCCAGCATTCTGCTGTTCCTGAAAAAACTAACTGTCTGGACTAAGTAGTGGATAGATCTTGAGAGTCTAATTGATAGGAAAAGAAAAATTTGCCTTGGACTTGGAAGGTGGGATGAGCAGAGATGTTCATAGTCATCAGATATTGAACACTGACTGAAATAAAATACAGCAAGACATGTTGCATCACTCACTAGTGCTTAGAATATTGGGAAATTAATGGTACTGCCATGCTCTCTCCCTCTGCAAACCCTCTTTACAACTCTTGAACTGCTTTATCTCTCAGAATACTTAAAAAATATATTAATGGAAAGTGATGAGAATGTGAGGGTATTATTATGTCAACTGTGAAGCAGCAAGAAAATTATAAAATAATCTGGAAGTATGCATCATTACATACTGAAAAAAAAAAAAAAAGAGGTTGTATTGTGTAATGGGGACAAAAATCTCATTTAGACCAAGTTCCTTTCAAAAATCTTTGGCAAGACATCTCTTAATGTGAGCCTGAATAAAGCCAGATAGTTCAATTTTTTTCCTTTTCTACAGTACTGAATTCATTATGTGGTAACTTTTTAGTCCAGATTTAGACAGCATGAAAACAGCTAATCAGAGCTACAAAGACAAGATTAATCAGTGTTAATTTCCAAACATTAGTGTTGGAATTTACATTTACTTGGCTTAATAGGTCTAGACTTAAAATGATAGGAAATAAGTTATAATGATAGAAAAAAATACAGTAGATTATTCTTACACAGGATAAATAGGGGCAAAATTGGTAAAGCAGCGATTTCTGGGTTGGTTGGGTTTTTTTGGTGGTTTTTGGTTTTTTTTTTTCAGACAGTGAGAAAATTCTTGATATGGTTTTGTGACTTATTTGTGTTCTTTCAAAATCACTGGCTTGATCTACTGACATGGGAGAGCAGATCTCAGGTCTTTTATGGCAGACATTTCGAAGCTATCAGCTTGACCAATATGAGGTGATAGCTTCACAGGATTTTCCACTGTTTCTGCCTATCATTTGATGAGTACATCTGAATTCATTGCAGTCCTCTGGCTTTTATCATTCAGAAGCTGGTATAGATCAGTCTGTGATTCTGGCATATAAATAGCTGAGAGGGGTGGAAAGGAAAAAACCCAAACAATTGAATATCAGAGCTGCAGTCCTCTTTTATGCTAACAGCCTTTTTTTTCGAACAGCACAAAAAGTGGGGAGAGTCTGAACTTGGGCTTGATCCTACTTACACGCTTAGAAATAATGGGAGGTTTATGAAATCTCATCACCACTACCATGCCCAGGTATCTTTCTAACCCCTTGAATTCCAAAGGTGAAGGAAAAGAGGAGAAAGTAAAACAAGAACTTAAAGAACCAACACGAATCACATGTAGAAAGGCTAGGGAAATACAGGGAAGAACCTGGCAACTTATGTAGACGGACAATAAAATTCCAGCAGTTGCTTTTACAGTTTCAAGGAAGACACCAAATACCCAAATAGTACTTGCAACTTGATGAGGATGGCCTCCAGCAATAGCTACAATTTGTAGAAACACTGAAATCTGACATTACCCAATAAATAAAACTATACCTACAGGAATAACATTTCTAAATTTCCAACCTCAGTCTACAAGCAGGGGAAAAAAATGTAGCAACTAATACAGCTTCAAAGTGTATTTATAGAAATTAAAAATTTCTTCTGAAGTCTCTGTAACTTTCTTGATTACATACTGGAGAAGCAGATTTAGGGTCCTGCTGATGGCAGTGCAGAGTTCATACAGGGGACTGTCTCTGTAGTAGCTTCTGTATGAATACAAAGTTTGAAGAAGATGGATAAAAACGGTGTCTTACACAGCAACTTACAGTAATCTGTGAAAAGACCCTCTGTTAAGTAACAGAATGCTAGTGTGATTTCTTCGGAAGAAACCTGCTTTGCTCTAATTTCTCTAAAAATGAGGAAATAAATGAATTTGAATAAGGATTTGACTGAAAATGAATTTGAGGCTCTAAGCAGTCTACTGCAGGGACCACCTAAAGTATCCCATATCTGAAAGGATATAATTTGCCCTCGAAGAACTTTGATAAAGCTGAAGCTTGAGTTCTGTATTTACTTTTAGTCTATACCTGCAGGTGGGCACTTTGAAGGTTAGATGAATAGATAGTGCACAGAAGTAAAATGAAAGAAGTTGCAATTAAAACATACTTTGCATCCATAACATCCTGTTTTCAGAAAGCCAATCACCTGAGCCCTATGCTCTCAGAGATTCTTGTCTTTTTTATGTGAAGCAAACTGAAATCTAATCAAGTAGTATCTCAGAAGTTTGGAAATTATATTTGGGTTTTAAAATAATATATCTCTCCATTCTTCCGTGCACAAATATGGTCTAGCACATTTGATTTCACAGAATCACAGAATATGCTGAGTTGGAAAGGACCCACAAGGATCACAGAGTCCAACTCCTGGCCCTGCACAGGACCATCCCCGAGAGTCACACCATGTACCTGAGAGTATTCTCCAAACTTAAACTCTGTCAGTCTTGGTGCTGTGACCACTGCCCTGGGGAGCCTGTTCAGTGCCCAACTACCCTCTGGGTGAGGAACCTTCTTCTAATATCCAACCTAAACCTGCCCTGACACAACTTCAGGCCAGTCCCTTGGGTCCTGTCACTGATCACCACAGAAAAGAGGTCAGCGCCTGCCCCTCCTCTTCTCCTCATGAGGAAGTTGTAGCCTGCAGTGAGGTCTCCCTTCAGTCTTCTCTTCTCCAGGCTGATCAGTGCCCTCAGCCGCTCCTTATGTGGCTTCCCCTTAGGCCCTTCACCATCTTTGTCGCTCCTTTGGATGCTCTCTAATAGTTCGATTTTAATAGGTTAGGTGCTGACAAATCGAAGTGGCAAAAATCTTAGGTAGCATCTTAGGCAGCTTTAAATTAATATATGTATTGCCCAGCTATCTTGGTTTTTGACTGGTAACTCAGTTGTTGCTTCTTTTCTTACAGAAAATGTTTAGTGTTTTTTTGTGTTATGTTTTTAGTTTGTTTTTTTATTTATTTATAAACTCTGTGGTTAGTCTTTACACCTTATGAACAGATACTTTGGCATTATAAATACATGCTGAGCATTTTGTGTTGTCTTTAGTAAGTCTGTTTACTGACTGGGAAGAAGCAGGTTTTGTGGGAGGAAAGCAGTCTTTTAAGTTGTAAAAATTACCACTGGATACTGGTCTCAGAAGGGAGTGAAAACCCCACTCCTAGCTGGGCATGGAGTGGTGCATACCTTTGCAGTCCGTGAAGGCTCTCCTCGTGTATGTACTCTTTTTGATGGGGACTGGGGTCCTTTGTAACCCCCTCTCCTGCTGTGGTTGTGTCTCCCTGTTAGGCTCAGAGTCTTCCAGCAGTGCTGGCTCCTCAGGATCACTGTCACGAATACATCAGCCTCTCCAAAGTGCATCTCTTGTCCCTGGGGTAACAGTCAGCTCTTCGGGCAGTGTGTCCTACCCTGAGAACGGGATGAGTGGCCAGGTGGCCCCCAGCAACACCAGCTATATCATTCTTCCACTTGAAGCTGCAGGGATACCGCCTGGCAGTATCCTTCTCAACCCGCACACAGGTCAGTATGATTCTCTCCTGCCTGATACTGCCCGTTGGTGCTGCTCATGTCAGCTGGGGGATTGGCAAATTTTTTGTTTCTAGACATATTTTCCTGGGGGCATTTTATGAGCAAGTATACATCCAAATGACATTTTGCAAGTTGTCTTTTTCAAATCTGCTGGCAAAGTTAGATTGGCTTTCTGAGGCTATTGTGGCATAGCCGGTGGGAACTGATACAAAACACACTTGCTTCATCCCAGACAGGATATTCATCATTCAGAAGTCCTGGCACTCCTTGGGTGTGAATCTTCCAAGATACTGTTAGCATCAGTAAGGACTTATAAGATGCTTTTCTATATTGAGCATACTGAGATACAGTGCAATCGAAATACAATGTCAAATTCTTACAGACTGTGCTTAACAGCAGAATTTCAAAAGGCTTAAAGACTGCATTTGAATTTGCACTTCAGAATTAATCTCGTTATGTGAGCTATATGATTAGCAATTGTATTTACATTGTGAGTTTTCTGGTAAGAGAAAGCTGTAACTCTTCAATTCCTGGTAGTTAGCAGCAGCACAGTGCACAAACAAGGTGCTTGCAGGCACCCAAGTTCTGTGGATGCTTTGGAAACTGCTCAGTCTGAACTTGAGTGCTGAAAGTTTAAGGCAATTTATTACCGCCTTGGTCTAGATGAAGTCCAGATCATATTACACTATTACTCCCCACAGTATTGTACTGTCAGTATTGAAAAGGTTGGGGAGTTTGAGACTGCGATGCTTTTTCAGTGATTTGGACTATTTCAGTGACCATGACTAGCTGTGCTGTCAACCTTAGCTGAGTTATGCTAGGTTTAAAACAACAAAGCCTATGGTGAAATGTATCTTCCATTATATGACTGTTGAACTCCAAAATATTCTTTCAAAGTCCTTTATAGAGCATTCAGGAGCTTTTTCTTTGGGGCTTTTTGTTTATTACTAGCACTTCATGTGTATTACATCCCTGTGTTTCAATATTTCAGTGCAAATGCCTAAAGCTTGTTTGTGACTCCACTACTATGAATACTTTGTTTCGGTCATAGTTTGGTCAAGAAAGCTGCAGCATTTACTTAAAACACAGCTTTGGCAAACTATTGAGCCAATCTTTCTGCAGATATTTAGAGATAGTAGTATCTGGGGCTGATCAGTATATATCAGCATATTTAAAATCAGGGAGCATTTCTTCTTTGTTAAGATTCAAATGTGAGTTCTTCCCAGAGCAGTGACTTAGTAACTTGCACAAACCATTACTTTTCTAAAGCCTTTACTATTTGTGTACTTCTTCCCAAGCTATTGCATTATTGTCATGAGAGCCTGATACTATCAGCAAGAAAAAAATCCATCAATATGTTCATCTACTCATTTCTGTTGTTCCCATAGTTTTCAGTTCTGTCTGCAACACTGAGATTTCTTGGTCAGTACAGAAGACAGCATTTTGTGTGCTACGCGATCCACTTCCATACAAAACCCAGCAGGCCTAGACAGGAGTCATCCATAATTCAGGTGACAGGACTGAGAAACAAATGAAAGGAATTGCTGCTGCTTGGAGATTGTGCTTGTTCCTGGCCAGACACTGGAGCTCACCACACTTTAAAGCTGGAAGAGTAGTTTAAGAGGAACATCTCCTATGTCTGTTTTGTCAATTTAGCAATTTGCAGCAGCTAGTTCATATTTTTCCCTGGTACCTGGGGAATCTTTTTCTTTTTTTTTCCTGCTATAGGTATAATGCCTTTCAATACTGTCGCTAGACCACAGCACCTCATCTTACTTCCCAGTGTGCCTCGTTGTCTGCAGGGGCATCACTGGGAGCCCCATATGTGTTAAGGGAGCAAGTATTTTTCTGTATATATGATTTTGTGTTTCTTTAAAACCCTCTGTTTTATTTCTGTGGCTCCCTTGTAAATATATACATCATAAAGAAAACAGAGGGAGAAGATTCTTTAAAAACCTATATTCTTGTCTCACACTTCTAGCTTCATGCTGCTACCTGTGCTGGAAGTCAGACTATACATCAGCATCTACTGTGTTTTTTACATGCAGCAAAATACGTGCTGGAAATTTTCACTCTTTGGGCTCAGAATCTTTGCATCTTATTAGGGTAACATTACAAAAGAAGCTCTGTAGGGAGGAGATTTAGATTGCTAGATGCTGTGATCGACTATCAAAGTGATGGCTGCTGACAGAAACATAGATGAAGAGTAGACAGTTTAAAGAAAAGGAAAAAGGAGCTTTGTTTCCTGTAATGAATAGATTGTTTTCCCCTATGTAACACCATTGTTTAGCTCTTTCTTCTCCTCTTGCAGAGTGGCTACTTCAGTATTTTTCTCTCTTTTGATCATAACACTATGTCCTTTAAAGATCTTTTGCTTCCTTTCACACTACATAGTCACTGACTGTGCAAGCCTCTAATGGCATCCACAAATGCTGTCAATATCTTCTTACTCTGATTATACGTCTCTGCTCCTTCTCAGGTATTGGCAGTCCACACTTCTTTTCCATTTCTACAGTTTCCTTTGCTTCCTCTCCTCTGCTCTCCTTCCCAGATAGACAAGCTTCTTATTTGCTTTGGCAAAGAACCATTTATGTGGCTGTTTTGCTCTCCATTTCACCTGCTTCTATTTTACCCTTTAAAGGATTCCTCTTGACGTGTTCTGACTTAATCCCTTCGACAATTTAAGAGCGTTTATGTTTCATTCTTGCTCCTCTAAATGACATCACAATCTTTGCCCTTCTATCAGGGCCACAGTTCGTAACTTACCAATGTCTTCCCTGTTACCATCTGATCTCTCCTTTTCATTTCTTTTTTCAAGATTTCTTCATGAAAAGTCTTTTTTCATCTTTAAAAGCATTGCTGGGACTTTTCCAATTCTGTCACCTTTCACTGAGCCACAGGAAATGCTCTTTATTGGCTTCTCTTGAGTATCTGACACAGGCTTTGGGTCGCTGTTATCCCACTCAGTCTTCTAAAGTACTTTGGGAGCCTGAGATTCCCAAATCTTGGTAGTCCATGCCATGGTCACCCAGTGTGTTCGCAACAAGATTCAGGACATCAGTGGACAGAACTGTCTTGTGCTTCTCTTCCACTCAGTTATGACCTTTGTCACCATGAGCGTGAAGTCGAGTTCATCCAGGAAGTCTTGATGCCCTAGAGAAGGAGGGAAGGCAAGGTTCTTTAGCCAGTGCTCCCCAGGCATTTCTGACTGTGATTCATAAGAGGGGGAATCCGAAAGTCTGAGGAGTAGATAGAACAGGTAGAGATGCTTTGTAGTATACAAATCAGAAGTTCATTGTTTCACTCTTGATCTAAGTCACCAAATTCCTCCAGATCTCCCTTTTTATCTCAGATATATATACTTTAGTTACTTACTTTAACGGTTATGGTATCATTGCTAAATTTTTTCTTGTGGAAACATTTGTAATTCCTTTGATTTACGGATTTATGATAGAATTGAAAAGAGAACTGAGGTCAAGGAAAACATTTTTCATACAGAGAAATACAATTTCTTTTTTGTTTGCAAGACAGTGACTTGGGTAAACATTTTTATTATTTCAAACAAACATTGGTTTTGCAAGGTTATTTCCCCCACCTAAAATATCTGAAGTGAAAGGAGTTCAACGATTTAGTAGAGCTTTGGACAGAAATTTTTCTTGTATATAAGAGATTTTTAAATACATCTTAAGTGTTGCTTCCTTGAATACTTGAGTGCTGGCTCCTCTAATTACATAGGGCACAGCTCTCAAATGTACATTACTGTGTTATTGGAATGTGTAAATAAATAAGTTATAAGTGGGGGTTTGGTGGGTTTTTTTTTTGCTTTCCTGCAAACTGTAGTGTGTCAGAAGTTGTTGTGTACATGTGACGGCTGTTGTGTCAGAGTAAAATATAACTGAATATTCCCTATGTTAAGTGTTTTCTCCAAAGTTCAGTTTTAATGTTAATTGATTCATCATTGAGTGACTTCAAGTAGCAAGAGCATATGAATCATCTTATAGCCATGGTAACTTTCCACCCATTCCTTGGAAAATCATCCTTCCAAAACAAATATCTGCTGTCTGTCTTGCCTGAAAAAAAAAAAAAGGGAAGAAAAAAGATGGCTGATACTGTAATTACTGCAGTGAGGCATTCAGAGTGATGAGCACTTTACTGTTGTAGCAGGTCAGCTAAAGAGTGATCAGTTAAAGCACAACCATATCCTTTCATACAGAAGACATACATTCTTTAGAGTGTTCAGCAAATGCAGGATGTTTTGTTTCAGGTCAACCATTTGTAAATCCTGATGGGACACCGGCAATATACAATCCTCCCAGTGGCCAGCAGACCATGAGGAGCCAGATGGTGGGACAGTCTCAGCAGCAGCCTTCATCCCAGCAGCCTCAGCAGGTTCAACAGCCACAGCAACAAATGGCAAGTCACCTTGTCACACAGGTAGGTGTGGTGGCCCTTGGAAAAAAGAAGGAGCTCTCAGGGATATGAAGAAGGACCTAAAGAGTAGGAAGGAGGAATGCAGCTAGACAAAAATATCAGGAAGTGCTTTTCAGCATGGATGAAACAGATAGAGAGATAAGATTGCTTTTTCAGTTCTATGTAAAGGATGATTTTATTTTCAAAAGTACTGTTAAGCGAGTTGGTGTATGTCTACATAAGGTTATTTTGCAAAATTCACCCATAAGTGGAAGCTGAAGCATTCATTCCCAAAGTAGTGCAGTCTGTAATTCTCTCCAAAGAGTGACCTTTCTCTGTCCCTTTTGACAGCAGTGGATTTGAGTCAAAGAATCAAGTACAATGAAGGGCTCTTCAACCTCTTTCCTGTCCAGTTGTATTGGGCCCAATCTGTGGGTAACCTGCTCTCCAAGCACCTGTGCTCCAGCTTGGTGGTTCTTGCCATGACCCTGCTCTGAGCTAGAAATTATGGAGCCACAGCAGGAGAGGGGAAGATCAGAGTGGTTTGAGCACAGTGCCATGGTGTGTCAGCTCTCTGGCCCCTGGGCTGGCTGTGGCATGTGGCCAGGTGTAGCCAAGCTTGGGCAGCAGGGTTTGGATCTGGTTCAAACTTAATTTTGTGGATTGCATGCCTGCTGTCCCAGAGCAGAGCAGAGCAGGCAGAGGGAACCACTCAAGCAAGAATCCTATATCGTGTTTAGTCACAGAGCAGCCAAGATCTACTGCAGTTCTTGTGTGGCTTTATAATTTGGCACAGTTTCATCCCAGGCTGCCCAGAAATACAATGTTTAATTTCAGTGAAGTTGCTTTGATTTTACTGGATTTGGACTTACATGGTTAGGGCTGTTATTTCTTGATCTGGTCCTCACAGTTTTAGAAGACAGGGGTAGTACCAAACCTGTGTAAGAAGTTATATGAGAGGTTAAAAGGAAAGGAATACTAAAGCTATTCCAAGGTAAAAGTGCTGTGGAAAATTGTTTCTTCACTTAGATAAACATCTGCTCAAAGCTGATGGCCTGTCTGTCGGTAATTCACAGCCTGTTCTTCATAATTTTTTAAAAAACTCCTGTGTTCTGACAAAGCAGCTTTGCAATCATTATTCCGTTGCCTATGACACACTCAGAGTTAAATCAGTCACTAACAGCAGAATTCAAATACGCACTTATACTGTGCTGCTCTTCCATTTTTATCTCCTTAAATTAAATGTAGAATCATAATTTGGCTTTGGTTCACATTAGTAATAGGAAGATATAGCTTGGCTTTATTTAATCCAACATCCATCAAATATGGGAAAAGAGGCAGAAATATCTGTAATAAAGAATTGTTTGATATAAGGCTAAAATGAAGTCTAAAATTGCAGTACCTGACCTGTTGTACTTGGGCTGGTGATGAGTCACCTGTATTTTCAGATCTGTGATTGATACCTTTGTTCTCAATAACAAAGGTGGTGATCTCTGTCTAAATGGTTGAATTTATTGTCTTTCACTGTGTTTATTTTGCAGCCTGTTCAGACAATGCAGCCATCTTCTCAGTCAGTCCAATATCCAGCAGTTTCTTATCCTCCCCAGCATCTCCTGCCAGTCTCTCCAACGCAGCAGTTTTCTGTGGTACTAAAGATTTTCTTTCTTCTTTCCTTGAAGCTGGGGATGTGAGAAGGGGACTATGCCCAAGAGCCTGTGGGGAGCACTGCAACGACGGGTGTCCCACATGAGAACCCTATCTAAATACCCGTTTGCCTTAATGCTTTTGGTACTGACAAGCATTTTGTAAGAACATTCCCACTGATTCTGGTTAGTTAATCTGAGGGATGATGTTAGGAGCAGGGCTCTCTACATGGTGAGCAGAGCCTCCAGAAAAATATTTTGTTGTGCCTGTGGTAGGAGCTTATGTCTTGTCACTTAATGTCAAGGGATCTTAAATTGCTAACTTGACTAGTTGAGATTTAGGTTATCCCTCTTTTATGTCCACAAAGACTGGAGAAGAGACCTCTAAAAATCATTATTTTTTTATTTTATATTATTTTATCTGGATACCAAATCCCTTGCCTGGATTATTCTCTGATGATACCAGAGCACTTGGGAAAGAGAGTAGTGGTGAACCAGCTACAGAAGGTGTGGTACGCTATACATCCTGACAATGCACCAATGGACATGTAGAATTAAAATAAATAGAGTGCTCTTCTAGAGTCTGATTCTGGCTTTGGTGCTTACAGGGCCAAGATTATACTGTTCTAAAATGAAGCTGACATTTTAAGAGGCACTACAAAAATTTTTTCTGTTGTTTTTCACTCTTGCTCTAGTAATCTTTTTTATGACTGATTTTTTTTTTTTTTTCCCAAGGTAGAGATGTCATGTAGTTATAGTAAGAGACAGAAACAAAGCTGAGTGGATCCTTGCAGATAAAATAGTGTTATTAGTGCCTGGTAGATGAGTGGTACCACTTAAAGGACAATAAAAATTATTCCGTGCTGAACAAAAGTTGCATATCTCACTGCTATTTCTCTTGAAAAGTGTGTTGCAGGAATATCAGGTTCTAGTGGTAGTCATAAGAAGGCTGATGTTTTTATTGCCTAATTTAGTAGTGCAACTTGACCCGAATTCATGTCTTCAATTACATTATACAAACACTATAAATTATAGAGTTTTGAAGCTCTTGTTCTTTATTGTGCAAATCCAAAGGCATTCCTGGCTCAATGAAGTTTCTTGTAGAATCTCTTTGCAGTCATTTGCCATTCATATAACAAATAACCTTGGTTTTTAAAGGAACACCTTCAGACAGACAGCTTATGTGCCCGAATATGAATGTGGGGTGATAGTAAAGTTAATAGCATTACTTCCATATACCACCTGATGATCTGTCAGTAGTGTTTAAAGTGTTGATCCATGCTATGTGCTCTCAGAGTTGGAAGGGTGAGTCTCTGTGCAGTCTCTGTCAGTGCTTTCCACAAGCAGGTTTTTTTTTTCTTTTTACATGTTTAGAAGTTTCCTGACATTAAATGCATTGTGCTGGATGATTTTGGAGAATGAACACCACCAGGCTGAAAACAAAACTCTCCTTTTAAAAAATAATCTTAGTTTTCTAAGCAAAACACATTTTTATAGTGCTTATTTCCTATCTGTAATCTGCATATTTTAGCACACAATAGAGTTTTATGTTGAGTATTCAAAAGTCTTATGATATGGGCATAGACGAAGATGCATAGAAGCACATTTGTAAATCTTTGACCTTCACAGAATAAACTTCAGAGCACTTAATAGTATGAATGTTTTTGCAAGACTGAACAGATTCTGTCCAGAATGCCTGTGTTATTACCAGCATGTAATGAAACGTAGGTTCATTGACTTTATTTGGTACGTTCATCCTACCATAGATTTTTTTTTTCCCCCTCCAGTCAAATAAAGTACTTATTTCTTTCCAACACAGAATAAAAAGCCTTAAAATAGCAGCGTAAGGCTTAGCTTTTTTTTATCTTCTCTATGTTTACAACCTTGGATTTTCAAAACAGTCCAAAAGGGGAAAGATCTGCACTGAATTCCTCTTGGGATCAATTTGAAACACAGGTGAAATTACCAGCATGTGCTTGGCTGACAAATTCTGTGTTTGGGGATAGAGGTATTCGTAATGTTATTTTCATGCCCTTTGTATTTAAAATGTCTTCTTTTGAACACTGTAAAGTTCACTTGTCATTTTGGAATAGAAGGTGAGGGGGGCAGGGGAAGAGCCAAAATTGTCTCTTGTGCCAAATTATGCCATTCACCTTGCAGTCTAGAAGTATTTGTCAAAGCATTTATAGTGATTTTGATTTTAATTGCCTCCATTTTTCTAGATATCCATGCAAAGTTTGGCATGGATTTGAGCTGAACAATTCCTTTTCCCCTCATGCTCTGAACCTATTTTGTTTTGCTAATTTGTGTGTCTACTGCAGACATCATGTCTACATCATTTTCTACTGCCTTTTGCCCCGCAGCGAGATGACATGACAGCACAGTTTAACCAGATGAGCTTAAGTCGTCAGTCGTCAGGAGACAACCCTGAATCGCCTTCTGGCCCTGTCTACCCATCGCCGCTCTTGCAGCAGCCTGCCCAGCAGACAAGTTACATTATGGCTTCTCCAAGTCAACAGCTTCCCCCGGGGGGCTTTACAGGTTCAGGTCCACCAGTATCACAGCAAGTGCTGCAGCCTCCACCACCACCCCAGGGCTTTGTGCAACAGCCGCCACCACCTGCTCAGGTAAGCAAAACCTTCCCTGCCAGTTTGGCTCATGAGAAAGAGAATATAAAAATTCTAGAATTTCGCCCCCCCATCCCACCCCCAGTAAGAGCTTAGCAGATTTTTAGGCAGCAGCGAACTTGCAAAAAACCTATCAGTTCCTGGGTTTCATCAGTTCTTTCCTTACCCTCAAAACATTTTCTGAACGTATGTTTGTACTCCATGACACATCTGCACATGAATATGAAGGAGGCGGGTGAGTAAATATCCATGGTCCTTTTTCCCTGTATATATACCAAAAGAGCAACATGCACATCAGCGCAGGTAGTCGTTAATCATATTTAATTGACTTGAACATGTGAGATGTCACAGATCAGTAATTTTAACTGTCTTCCTGAAGACTGATTATGCTTTACTGTTCACTACAAAACATCTCTGCTTGTCTCCTGGGTACCTTTACAGAATATTGAAAGTGATTACTGTCAAGAAGTAAAATGCGCAGATGACTTTCTGGCCAATTTTCAAGGCATACACATTAAAAAGACAAATTTCTTTATCCAATTATAGATAACTTCGTTTAAACTCTAATTTAAATGGCATTAATAGTATTTCTCCTGTTTTCATTTTGTCCTTTGGAAGAAAATACATAAAAATAAAGTACAAAACTTCATCATTTCTTTTAATGTAAATGTATTATAAACCCTGCTAGTTTGGGGTTTTTTTGTTGTTTGTTTACTACTGCTTACTGAAAATCTCCATTTGTATTTGTTAATGGAATTCTGTATTGCCACAGGAATGAAGGATTTTTATTGTTACAATGTTTTAAGTGGCCTAAAGATCTAGTTAATTAGATCACTAATTAACAATAAAAGAAATCTGAGGACTACTGGATGCTGACAGTCCATAGAGGACTGTGACATACGTAGTTTCTGTGGTTAGAAAATATGTGGCTATTTTTTCTCAGAGGAGGCTTGCCAAGAACATGGTTTAAGGGGCTGAAGTTCAACATAATGTGATTTAAAAAAAAAATTAAAACATTGCTAGAAAAGATGTTTCATAGTTTGCCCAATATAGTGGGTTTTTGTTTAATTTGAGAAAACAAAAATGAACTGTAGGGCAGAATTCCCCATCTCCCCACCTGGATTGTGCTTCCTAAGCGAGTAAGTAGAGGCTATCCAGGCTTCAGTCCTCATGTACAACCCGCAGGTACTCTCAGTGTTTTCAAACATCGTTTAATCAAACCTCACGACACTTCAGTGAACCAGATAAGTGCAAGCACCTCCATTTTACAAGCTGTCTGCGCAGCAGGCAAAGTGATGCGTTTCCCAGCTCTGCGGGCCGGGGTTTGCCGGGAATTGTGGGGGCTGCAGCATCGTGCTGCCTGACATGGTGGGGGACCCCAGGCTGCCTTCTCACTCCTGTGGGTGAGACCAGGTGTGCGGCTCTTCCTGGGATCTCTGCTGGACCCCGCCCCGGTTGACTTTGTGTAGGCTGCTTGGGCGGGTTGTGCACAGCTCCTGCCTGCCTGTGGCTGAGCCTTGGTGTGGGAGCCTTGGATTTCACGCTTGCACGTGCTGCAGAGTGCAGGGTTTTTGCTCAGTATGGGGTAGTGTTACTTGATGAAGCTGTTTTCCCTCATTGATACTTGCTCTGGCTCTACTGAGGGGCAGATTAACTTCTTCAGAGGACAAGTGATGAGGAGGTGCCTTTTCCTGTACAGGCTGCAGTAGGACTGGTACAGTGCTGGTGTGTCTAATGGCCACGGTGTCTCTGACCATAACCCATATAAGGTACTTACGGGTACTTTCCTCCTGTGCAGTAACAAAGTGGAAAGTTACTGAGAGCAGAAAAATATCTTTGTAACAACTTCAGTTATTTCACAGGGGAATGGTTTGTCCTTGGGGGATGTAGAAAGGTGAGAAATTCAGCACTGTCATCTTGCTCTGCATCTGCGAGCACCATTCATCTCCAGCTTGTTGCTCTTCCAAACAATCCTTGTCAGATATCTGTGGAAAAGGGCGTGGCAGGCTTTAGTCCCTGATGCCTGTGTCCCTGTCCTGTGAAAGCACAGTGGCCTTGGTCTGCCGGTGAGAGAAGAGGGCAGCCACTCTCTGCATCCGCATGCACAGGGGAAATTCTGGTCGACATTTCAAGTTTTAATTCGTTCACTTCAGTCCTAGAATGTGGCACAGTGGATACTGATTGTAGCATATGTATGGAAAATAGGGGATGCCTCTTGTAAAAAGATGAATGAGTCCTTGGGAAATAGTAGTTCTTCTGCCCTGAGAGCTCAGCTTTCTGCACAGGTAGACCCCAACTCCTTGTCTTGCCCGTGGCACAACTTTGCTGTGGCAGTGGCTATCGTCAGTCTGAATCAGCTGTTGTTACTCTTTGGGGCTTAGATGCAATACTAAGTCTGCTCTCAGACACCAAGGCAGGTGGTCTGAGGCAGGCTTAAAAAAAGGAGCGATAAAAGATGGTAATGGAAGCAAAACATTATGTGATACATCAATCAATGCAATGCAATCAATGTAAAAGCACTTTTATATCTTAAATGTTGCTATTGAATTTATACCAGTGAAAAAGAGGCATGACTCTAATGGCTAATTAGTTCCTGTAAATGCATTGCTGATAAGGCAGGCTGTGATATTCTGTATGCTGTTGGAAAATAGCAGTGAAAACTTGGGTGGAGGTCCTGTGAGTATGATAATTTTCTTTGGAAGCTGAAACAAGGAGAAAGAAATGCTCTCCAAGTCTACAAACACAGTAGTACTGCATTTAAATTACTATCTAATAAAGTTCAGTTAAATGTGGCTCTACAGCTACTCCAAGATTCTTTCTCCCAGTCTGTATCAAAGTAGAGACAGACTGGGTTTGAAATGACATGCCTCAGAAGAGGTGAGAGGACTCCTTATGTTTCTTATGCTGCTTATTTCATCACAACTATTCCCTAGCTTGACAACAGTCATGATTTAGTAACCTGAAAATAAGAATCTATCTTTATTCACCCAATAGGAAAAACAAAAACAAAACCAAAAGAAAAATCCCACCAAAAAACCCAAACCCTGGCTTTGCTGAAAGGGACTTTTAGCGGCAAATGACTGTTTGCTTTATATCATAAATTTCAAACTTACATCTTTACTTCCTCTATTTTCAATTTTCTTCTCTTTCTGGTGCTTCTTCTATAGTGCTTATAGGCCCAGACACTTTAACAAGGGCCCACATTCTGTTTTGCAGTACTCTATCAATGGTGCTTGTCTTTGTCTCTGCAAATGAAGAAGTGGGAAAAATGGGGCTATTACGCCAATGGGAAATGATATCCTCCCTTAAAAGTTATTTTCACCTCTGCCTCATTATTTGGCAAAATGATGTCCAAAAGTGAGATGGCATGAATTCTTGGACAAGCCTGGAGAGGCCTCAACACATGTTGAGGGATTTTTCACCTGAATTAATTTTATGTCATCATTAATTTTAGCTGTCTCTTTGCAGAAGCTCCCTCTTTGAGGGTCTATAGCTACCCTAAGCAAAAATCTTTATTTGTGGCATGTCTCCTCTCTGAAACTTGTTATGAAGAAAGTTGGGGAGTCACTGCAAATGAACAGGTCTTTGATGATCTCAGAAAATTATATTGGAGTACATCCTACAGTTGTCATACACAAGCCATTATTTTCTGTTCCTGTTATTGTAAGTATTATGGGGAAGAGGGGGAAGGGAGAGCAAAACCCTTGAAGAATGACTGATCCGGTTCAGTTAGATATAGGGAAGAAATGGTACCTCCATATGTCCACACATCACTGTGGTTTCTCTTGCCTTCTTCACTCCCATTTATGCAACTGCAGCTGTTGCATTATAGTGTCAGCATCATTAATCACCTGGATGAAGGTGTTAATCCAAACCTTACTGGATATCAGCAATGTTAAAAGAAGGTGGAAAACCTATCTGATGGCTGAATCAAGATGTAAGTCAATAGGGAGGTAGTTTATGAAAGTAAAATTATCCTGAAAGGTTTGTGGACTCCTGATCCTACCATGAGAAAATATACCAGTGGATTTCAGGGGTGCTGCTAGAGAGTAGCCCAAGAGACGCGCAGCCTCATGATGGGTTTCAAACCGTACGTAAACAGAACAAAGTGGAAAGCCAGTGCTATATGGAGTCTCTGCATGTCATCTACAGGCAAAGCACGTTAGAAGCAGGAAGAGTTAGTGTCTGTCAGTGCCTTTTCTTGAGTGTGTCTGAAGTGATACGCCCAGTCCTGTTAAAATTTAAGTTAAATAAAGTACTGAATAGAAGAGAAAAAGTAGAACGCAGTAGAGTGATCAGCCTACAAACAGGGGAGGTATTCACCTTCAAAATAAGAATATCCAAACTATTGGATATTTAGCTCTTTCCATGGTAATTATTAAAAAGGAGGGATTTTTCACAGTGTCAAGGATTAAGATCAAGAAACTATGCTTTTAAACTAAAGAAGGTAGCATTTACTTAGGTTATACTCTTAGAAGCACTTTTTTTTGGTAATTTAATTTTAGGATAACCATGTATCTGTCGTGGCATGCTTGTTAATGCCATGGAAACTTTCTGGTCCTGTAAGTGAAGTACGTTTTGCAAGCAAAAGGTCCAAGGTTAGATTGTGCAGTTCACGTGGGAAAGCAACTCAAATATAATTTGGCATGTTGGTAGCCTGCTACAGAAATGTAATTTTTTTTTGTTGAAGAGCACATAAGTAAAGGTGTTAGTAACAGTGATGTAGTGAGAAACTAAAAAATTCAAAAGGATCAGGGTAGATGATGCAAGTGGTACACGATATCACTGATCACTCTAATTCCACTGTTCACTAAAGTAGAATCAGAAAGGACAAATAACATTTTCAACTACTGACACAGAGATGTACTCAAGATAAGTGAAAATGGATCCTTCCAAGCCCCTCAAGCACAAAAGATCTATTTTAGACCATGTTTATATTTGATACCAAGCCCTTCTTTTAATGTCTAAGTTTTTTAAAAAAACCAAAACCAAACAAAACAGAAAATCCCCCACAAGCAACAACACCAACAAAAACCCCAAACCAAAAAAACAAAATCCACCCCACAGTATAACCTATCAAAACCCAAACTTCTTCTTTGCAAGTCATGTGTGCATGATTACTGGCAAATTAATCCATTAATCTTTATAAATGAAATAATTTTTTTTCACCCTTCTAATACTATCATTTTTCATGCTGATAGATTGCACTCTAATAAGCTTCTAAGTGAGTTATATAACAAAAGTATTCCAATGAACTGAGAAAACGAGAGAAAGGGAGAAAGCCCTTTGACTAATTCTGAGGTGTTATCTGTGTGGTAAAATATTTGTTTTTGTGCTTAGCATTTTCAGCTATAAGCCTCACTTCGCAACCTTTATTCTTCAATATTTTAAAGTTAATACCTACAGAATCATTCCCCAAGAGATAATTCTTGTTGTTTGCAAATACTCTTGTGTTTTCAGATATCTGGGGGCTTGTCTGCACAAGGAAAGTGAGGAAGCTGAGGGTAAATCAAATAAATTTAAATCCTTTAAGTGAGATTAAGATGCTGGCAGGCAAAGTGAGAGTATTTCCATGGGGGTTTAATATTCTTTAGTTTGTAGAATAAAAAATAAAGAATGTTTGAAAGGATGTCTATTCTATTCCCCTGCTGCAAGGAAGGATTAACTATTTGCATTGATTTGACTTAGAGTGAGTCTTCTCATTTCTTTCAAGTCTACTGTAGTAAAGCGTTGCTGAGAACAATCAGCTCTCCACAAGATGAGTTTATCACACGAAACTTTCCTGATCCGCAATTTACACTGCTATGATGTTTAAAAAATGATTTTGCACCTTAAATGTCTGGGCCCACTTTCCTGTCCCTTGTGGCTTTACTTTGCAGAGAAGCAAATTCATAACGGTGTTGTCCATTCTACAAAGGCATTTTGTTTTTGTTACTTTAGTCACTGACAAAACAAATTACTTGAGTGCAGGCTGTAGCCATTAGGTGTCACTTGGTATTGTCTGGAGAGAGGATAGCTTACAATGTTTTCTGATCAAAACCTTGTTTTCCTCATACTTGTCTGAATCTGGTATTAGCAGAGAGAGGAAAAATAAAATTGAATGGCTTGAAGAAAAAACTAATAGACCTTGAGGAAGGAATGGATATTCAGCCTCCTGATTGACAGATGCTGTTGACTGTCAGTTGTTCTAGGGGGTTAACTTTACCCACACCCATGTCCAGCTTTGTTAATCCTAATACTTTTCCTACCACAGTTACCCATTCAGTAGTTTTCTACTTGCCCGAGTAGCCATCTATAGCCTCCTCTTGCCTAGCCTTTTATGTCTATGCCTTTATTTTTCTCATCTGAGACTGTAAAATTGCCAAGGAAAATTTCTGATCTCTCTTATGATGTCCTAGCAGTATGCAGAAGGATGTAGGTACCTTTACTTTGCTAACACTTTGTGGGTGATCAAGTTGAATGAGCTGTTGCAGGAACATTTCTTCCATGCAAATAAAAATGGCAAAAATAGTTCTTACCTTTGTATGAAAAAATAAAAGCATTTGGTATGATTCTGTGCACATGTCTGAATAGGATAAATGCTAACAAAAGTGAGAAAAAAATTGTATGACTTATTAATAAATGTGGACAGTTGTGGCAGAAGTTGCGAGAGTAGCAACGCTCTCCTGAGCCTGTGCCCCTCGGCAGTCTGTTCATACCATGCACTGCCAAACTCTTATCAGGTGCCCACAGCATCCATGGCAGCTGAAAACGAAAAATTTTGAGTGCTTTGATCTTGTGAAGGGTCGGTTGAAAACTTTTCAGCTCAGATGTCTCATTAACAATGATATGATACAGCATTTATAGGAAAAATACTTAGCTTCAATCACCCTCAAACTTGTGTGTTCACCTATGTGATAAGATGATGTAGTACATGGTGCTCTATAATGACAATAATAATAGAAAAAAAAGCCCATCTAGCAGAACTTGCTGACCTAATGCCTGCCCTTAGCTCCTGCATGAAAACAACAGTTTGTTTTTTGAACTGTAACTGTTTTCACACGAAGTACAAGAGTGGCTTTAGAGGGAAATGTTCATGTAAGGAAAGATAGTAGCTGTTAACCAGATGCGTGAATTTAATGATTGTTTCTTGCAAGTGTTTAGGGAACACACGCTCCATCTTGGTGCCCATGTTGCTTCTAAATATTTTTACTCTAGGCCGTTCTTTGCTTCCAATAGACCATTTTCTCCGGAGTTCATGTAACGGTTCAACATGCTGTCTGTATATGTAATGTTGATACGGAAGGTATTGTTTGCATCCATTTTGCTGCAACTTTTGAAAGTTTAGTGTAATAAAATAACAGTGATATTTTTAATTTGGAATATGCATGTAGCTTTTTATGAATTCTGTCTGATTTTTGTCTTTTTCAATTAAAACTGTTTTTTCCTGTTTCTTGAATTATCTGAAATGTGGGCACTGATAGCCCTTTTCCTAGCAAAGCTGGAAGCAAGCAGTGATTCTTGATGACAGATAATGCAAAATGCTTCTCTTGATTCATGTTACCACTAATATGCTTGACTCGAACTCTTGCTCCTCTTCCCGTTTTGTTTTATTTTACGAATCTTTGATCTTTAGAGGTTACAGTTAGCTTCTGTTATCTTTCTTTGCAGATGCCAGTGTATTATTACCCGTCTGGTCAGTACCCTACCTCAACAACTCAGCAGTACAGACCCATTGCCTCAGTTCAGTACAACGCACAGCGGAGTCAACAGATCCCACAGACTGCACAGCAAGCAGGTATGTACATCTGTTACTCATTTCTTCAGCTGCTTGCAGTGCCTTTGCTGGTGAAACCTGTTCGTTGTGCTTTAATTGAACAGTGGAGAAGAAAGCTGATCGCTGTTCTATTTGAAAACACAGTGAAAATTACAAATTAGGAAACGTTTCGCTTGGACGTACCAAGCAATGGAAGAGCAGAGGTTGCGTTCTCCACCGCTGCTGTCCTGCATGCAGTGCCATGTCCTCAGTGTCCATGCTCCGTGTGACGGGGCAGAGAGAGCTGAGAGGGAACTGGTGTGAGCAGCCAACTATTGTGTAGCCCTTCACCGTGGAAACTCCTCAAATGTTTGTGTGACTCTACATAGCGGACAGGTCTGCGATGATGCGGAAAGGGCCAGTTGTGCTCCGTCACCTTCTGCTCTCCCCGAGCCCGAGGAGCAGCAAGATTGTCCGTGTGGTTGGTGCCCACGGGGACCAGCTCCCTGCAGCGACGTGCGGCTGGAACGGGGGCCGTTACACTGTAAGAGAGTGAGTAGCAGGTCTCACAGTGAACCGGTCTCTTTTCCTGCTGTGTCATGTCACTCCAGATGACTCCAGAGTAAGAGGGACATGGGGAGAACTGGGTTGGTGTGTGTTGCGGGAGAGCAGGAATTGTGGTATTGAGGGAGTCCTGTCATTCCAAGGGAATAAACAATTCCGGTGTTGGGGAATTTTTTTAAGTTGTTAGCTGTGTGTTTCTTTAGCACATACCTCCCCTTACAGGGTGTCTCAAACAATAACTCCCCGTGTGTGGTGGGGGAGGTGAAGGGGAGGGTGTTGCTTTCCCAGTAGGGCTTGCAATTACAGACATGCCAGGTAGGACAAAGCATTCACTGTTCGATCTCGGTTTGGCAGAAACCGTTCTGAAAGGCAAAGCAGATTCCCTGCAAAGGCATTGCTATGAAAGTCATTTAAGATGCAAGTCAAGAGCCCAGACATGAGATGTGAACAAGACTTATGGGGTCATCCAGCCTGTCAACCTGTCTCCATAATGTGACTGCTGGCAATTTTGTTCCACTCTTTCAGGCGCTCAGGGAGAAAAAGACACAGCAAACACAGCTCTAACTAAGCAATTGATTACTTTTTTTTTTTTATGCTGTTCTGTGTTCTAATAAAATTGGTGACATTTTGGTTGGTGTCAGTGGTGACTGACTGTGTCTGCTTTCATACCTTCATGTTATACATTCCTGAGAGAGAGGAGGGTGAAGTACTGCACAAAGGTCATCTGTCTCTTCTAGCTTCTGCCTGACAGTCTGGTATCATATTTATTATCTCTGTATAGTGGGTCTGTGAACCTAAGTGCAAATCAACTTAGGTGACATTATCTGTATCTACTGTGTTGTTATAAAACCATATTTATCAGTTTAATGCTACATCCAGAGCATAGTGGAGATTATGGTAAGTGCAGTCCGCAGGAGATGGTCTGAAGCACGAGTGATGTTCTGGAGGAGATCCATCTGTTTGATCTTGAAGAAATCGTAGTTTTAAAGATATATGTAGCACAGGAGCTCTTATGTTTGAGTACAGACAATGCAGAGATGCAAATGCTAATTTTGTTTCAGTGTTTACTGCATCTTTTTCCTTACATGTTTGGAAAACATGAGTCAAAGAGTTTGTGTACAATCTCTAGCGCATCAGTCTTTTCCTGCAATTCGCTCTTTCAGCTGCCTACTCAGTTGGAAGCATTATTTTTATCTCATGTTTAAAAATGAAAACATTGTGACTACTGTTTAGACTCCCTGCTGTGGTGATGATTTTAAGCATTTAGCTATTCTCAGATCTTGAGACTTGGCTGAGAACAATTCTGCAAGCTGGTTCATCCCTTCGGCCTCAGATACATCCTTTCCCATAGTCGTTGTCCGAGCACGTGATATATGTGACAGGATGAAGCTTGCAGTTTCCCACAGACGGTGTGAGGATCGTTCAGATTTATGTTCAGCTGTAACCCTTGGAATTTGGAATATAAATAGCTTTCCAATATGTCACATAAGAAATACTAAAATAGGAGAATTTAAAGTATAGGGAAGCATATGCTACAGATTTCTTGCAGGTGGTACACTGTGAGCGCTGAGACACGAAAAACCCAAATGATTCAGGGATAGTTTCGGATGGTTTCATGCCTGGTATCGTCACTGCATCTGCTTTTGTTACCATCACCCTCTTCACACACATTCATTTTGTTCCTTGTGTGCCTCAGCTCACCTGCAAACCCCTCATCTCTTTTGGCTCCTCTTAGATGCCCAGTAGCTGCTTGCTGGGCAGGAGATGGTGTTTTACCACCACAGCAGATTGACTGGTGTCACCTGAACAGCAAATAGGTTCTGGCTCCTGCTGCAGCCTGTTGACAGTAGGGCAAGTGAACTGGTTTGCGTCTCTCTTCTTTCAAAACATTGATTTTTACAAACCTGAAGAAATGTCATATCTTTGAAGTTTTCATCTCTCTGTCAAATGTGATAGAAATTAGAAGATGAACTCAAAACGATATTCTGAGGGTTGTTTGAGGAAACCTGGCAGAGTAATCACACCAAAAAGTCCTTTTAAATCTTTGTAGAAACTTGCATATGGCCGGAAAATAGCAATCCACAAGCAAGTGTTTCAGAGTGTCCTTTTTCCTTCCACACAGACTTGGCTTTAGATCAGCACGTGAGGAGCCAGGGATAGCCAGGGACAGGAAGAAGAAGACATGAAGGACAATAGTGCTGGTGAAATAGAGTTCAGGGCAGGAATATTGAGGATGGGAAGAGTGAACAGATGGAAAGGAGGCAGATGAAAGGATGATTTCTGAAATGGTTTCCCCAAAGGCCTCACATCACTTGCTGCTGCTTCAGAGAGAGGACAGCTGTAGTGCAGGCAAGCCCATGGGAGCCCCAGCTGGCTGCCTGTACCTGCCAGCTAGCTCATATTGACAGCATGAACAAGAAAGCAACTTCAGCTTGGCAGCTCTGAAAACATTTTACTAAAATAAAAAAAGTTTGCCTTCTTGGAGGAGCTTTTGGAAGCTTGCAAAGCAAAGAGTTCAGATCTCACTTTCCCCTCTTTGGGATGCAGAGGTCAAAGTTTGATCTAATGCCAGCAATTTGTTTTCATTTTTGTTAGAAAAGGTCTCTTCAGGAGTGAGGCAATATTGATGACTTTTACAGTGAACAGCTAAAGTAAAATGTCAGCACAGTATCTGTGGTGGCTGAGGGAGCCTTTACTCTCTCATGGCTCTGGAAGGAGAGCAATATTGAGTTAAAATGGCTCCAGGGCAGAAAAAAAGATGAGCTCACCTAAAATTAGATTAGAGCTCTGGCAACAATAAATCATTTGGAGAGAAGGATGAAAACATTTTGTGTGTTTATTTACCTTTTCTATTTTTATTTTTATTTCCTTAAGTGGTGACTTATATGAGGACCTAAGTGACCCATTTCTGGCGGAAGCCTACTACAAACAGTGTCATCCATGAAGATTCTATAAAAACCTCTGCCATTTGATTTGTGTTCATTTCTCTTCAAGCCAAAATGTGGTGTCTGACCATGTGGTGTCATTGTCTGTAAACAGAAATAGTTTTGTTTCACTCAGATACATGCCATCGTTGCTCTTCTTCGTTACGCTTCTTCTGCACCATTCTTGTGTCCAGTCCTGCTCAACTGAAAGTTTTTCAAAGTGTTGCCATAAAGTGGGGCCAGGGTTGAGCCAGTGCCTGTCACACCATGGCATGTGTAGGACATCGTAAGTGGATTCTTAAGGTGCGTTCAGGCAGGTATTCTCAAAAACAGTATGCTCATTTTTCAAACATTTAGGTATGTTGCTGTTATTAATTTCTCCACTCTGTAAGAAGTGATAGTTGAGATGCTGTGAATTCCCCAGTTTTGTAACCTCACAGAAGAGAATATTATTTCTGTATTTGCATATAGCAGTATTCTGTAAATTGCACATCTAGCATCATGAGTTTTTCATTCTTCAGTAATTATATTGATAGTTTTGAAAGTTTTCAATCCTACTTACTGTGTTTAAAGAGAAAAAAGAGATGTATTGATGATAAATCAGTAATTTTTATTTTATCATGATAATAGAAATCAGCAATGTGTTATATCTGTATCTCTATTTTCTTTCATTATAGCAAATGCTCTGCACTTTGAGGATTTTTCATCTCTGAAGTGCTTCATAAACATGAGCTGGATAAATACATGAGTATTACCTTGGGATGTGCAACTGTTCTTACTGCTATTCACAAATGAACAAGCTGCAACATATTACATGATTTTTTTTTCCTAGTTTGGTTCGTTGTTATAGGTGTGCATCATGTTCCAGGTAATTTCAGAGCGCAACAAAACTTTTAAGGATAAAATAGTATTTATATTATTAAAATAGTATTTATATTATTATTATTATTATTATTTGGGCCTGGTCCTAAAAGGCTGTTAGCTTGGTTTATCACACCGTTGAAAGGTAAAAGTCTGTGGTGTGTGTTTTACATCAGCAATGAAGATCGTCTTTTGAGGAGATTAAAGCTAAAATCTATAGTACTACTATAGTAAATCTTCCAGCCAAAAGTTTACACTACAATATTTCCAGACAAAAATAAGATGCTATTTAGCATAATTGGTTGTTCTGTAATTACTGTAATTAATGTAATGATTTTAGGATTTCTCATACATTCAAGAATCAACAACTGTTGCCACTATAGCCTGTTTTGGTACCCAGAAAGCAGGAAAAGCTCAGACAGCACAGGAAATCTCTGCTTTTTCCTAAAAGCAATATAGTTGTTTTGTGTACAATAGGCAAACAAAGTCCTTATGTGAGGAAAGTATATATCTGAACACTGCCTGGATGTAGAATCCTTTCTTAATCAGTGTACATGGATCTTCTGTAAACAGAAAATGTTTGTCTTGAAGGAAAGGTAATATTTCTGATGGACTACTGTATTATAAGCCTTTACAGCTTACAGTAAGATAAAAGAGGTAATTGTCTCTTTAATGCATCTCTGAAGCAAATTTTAAGCGAAGACAAAATGTACCTTAACGGAGTCCAGAAATTTGTCTGGGTAGAAATCAGAGTCAAATTGACAATGAAATACTGAATTTTTGCTTAATTGAATCATTGCAGTGTCAGTATAATTGAAGAGTGTTATCTTCAAGTCTCTTTCATACTCTTTGTCTTCTGAAAGCATTTATCACTATAAAGTGATACTCACCAGAAAAAAAATGGGGGAAGGGAAATGCACAGCACTAAAAAAAAAAAATTGGTTTGTTATTGTGGTCATTAGAGAACCTTATAAAGAAAGATTGCTGCTTTCTGCCTTCATTAGCAACCTGACAGGAGCTCATGGTCCATGATAGATTTGTTTGCATAATTCCACCTATAATTTCTCTTCTTCTATAAACATAAACAACTTCAATTTTTAAGTATCTAATTATCTGAAGAAACTGTTTCTCTAACAGTAATTGCTTACTGTGCTATTGAAACAGATTTGTACAGAAGGTGTCCATCTGTGTTCAATGCTGTATTTTTTTCAGCAGATACTGCTCTCCTGGAGAGCATTGCAAGGGAGGTGCATCTCATTTTTACAGAGTCTTGACAGGAATGGGAGGGGCAGAGCCCTACTGGTTTAGATACTTAGGTGTAGTGCTGTGTTCATTAATACTGATGTAAGGCTTTGAAATTTAAAAGAATTTTTAGAAATATTAGGGGCAAATGAAGATGGAGTTTGCAGCAATTGCAGTAGGACTAAGTTCAAAATTGTGATCTGGAAGCGATCCACACCGATATTATTAGTTTTTTCCAAGTATTTTATGTTTAAGTTGCTCAGAAACTTAAAGCTCTACCTACAAGCACGCTTCCATTTCGACAGAGTGTCTCAGCCTGAGAGCATCTGTAAGGCAGACCTCAGCACTTCTACCAGCTGCCTTAGAGACTTGTGATGGCTGTGCCATGAAGGTGCCTGTAGCAAACCTAGGGGACTGCTCTTCAGATTTATTTTTTTCCCCCTAAATCACATCTGGAGAAAAGAAGTCCTCTTTTTGTGTGCCTGTGTGTGTGTTTTGTTTTGTTTTGTTTGTTTTTTTTTTCCCATTTAATTTTATGATTTGGTTCCAACTTTAGGCAATGCCTCAGTTGAGAGATTTTGAGTCATGTTTGTGCATTGCAGAGGAAATGCTCATTGGGATCTCTGCTGTTCAGGGACGTTCTCTGTCTTTCTTACAGTGCTTTCTTTAAAGGTGTAAAGGAGCAGAGAATTAAGAGTGTGAGGGAAAAAGGGCATAAAGCGAGAAACTCAGTTCTGTTTTTATATTCTGTATTCTGTTTTTGCAAGTTTAAGGTCACGCTTTTATAGTCTTTCACCATTGTATATAGAGTGTGTTCAAGATTAGCTCCAGGACCTGTCCATCTCCTCAGTGTTACCTATTAGCTACCCACAGGGAGTTTGTTACCTGAAATTTTGCACTTTGGACTTCATTCCACTACTGCTGAAGAAGGATTCTGTGACTGAATATTGCATTAAAGACTTTTGAGAAACTTGCTGGAAGACCCACAACGAGACCTTAGAAGTTTTTGAATTTCTACTCTTAGAAACACCAAATCCTTTTGTCTCTCTGACATGTAGCAATAGTGCTGCAGCGGTATTGAACCAGCATTCAGTTTTACAGAATATCTGTAATTTAAATTAATAGCAGAATTAATACTATCACACTCCCTGCAGCATATTTGATTCTGAAAATTAACAATCAAAATCACTTTTGTCAAAAAGCTTTGTTCTTCCTCAAATGACTTGTTTAATTATTCAGTATTCACACCAAGAGAGAGCAAATATATTGAGGGAAGAGAACACTGGTAGGCTCAGAAGTCATAAGACTCTTAAGACAGGCACTTATTAGTGGCTTTCTTTCAAGGCTTCTCAAGTTTTGTTCGACTTCTCTAATACTAATTAAAATCTAAGCAATTTCTGACAGAATTCCAAGGGTTTCACAGTAAAATACAGATTTTTTAAATTTTAGTTTTGTTTTAGAGAATTAGAATGTGTTAGTCTTATGTCAGTCAATGCACAGGAACAACAGAGAGAGAAAAAATTTCTAACAGCATTGTTCAGTGGATAGAACTGCAAAATAGCCTCTGTAAAAATTGCAGAGGCCACACTAAAATGTAGGGAACACTAAGGTATTCAACAATGTCTACAAAGAATCTTTGTATTTCTGTCTTTTCTTTGCCAAAAAGAGTCCTACAACATCTCTATTGCTAATTCAAAGTTGGATCAATGTGTGGTGCTCCTGCTACTTGTGATGGAATTTTCCAGCACTGAATAATTGAGAGGTTTATGTTGCAGTCCTTGAGAGCAAAGACAGATTTCATCTTTCCTTTTTTTTTTTTTTTCCTTTTTCTTCTCTGATACAATCCTGCCAATGGTAGAACTAGTGGAGCCCTACCATGGACAGAAATGCTAGAAGGCCTGTCTGGAGGGACAGAGGCCATCTCCATCTCTGTTTCAGACATGCTGTTCACAGTAGGTCTGTAGGCTTTGGGCCTAAGTTTTCTGTAACTTTTCTGCAAATCAAGGCGTGCAACAGGATGGAGAAGTGGAAAAGTGCAGTAGGGCTTGTGGGTGTCCACTTATGATTGAAGAAATATTCTGAATGTACACCAGAGGTCTGTACTGTAGGAAGGAGAAGAAGGAGGGAGCTTTTGCCTTACAGTTTGTATTGACTGAGGATTTAAGAATGGAAGCGCAATTTGCAGTTGTAAAACTCAGTAGAAGAGGACACTTATTTAAGTTGGGATGCAGTAGAAGAAGTGTGTGGGAGTATGAGCTGCCTGGAGGAAGGGCTCTCAGCACGTGTTCAGTGCTAGGGCAGAGGAACTCAAGAATGACATCCCAGTAACTGAAGCAGTATTCTGCTGACCAGCCCTGATATGTTAAAAAGTCCAGTGTCTTTACCTGAATTTTGTTCAGCCTTTGTTACAGGCAGTTATTGTTTGCCTAAATTATCCACAAGAGCAGCATCCCTCTGCAATTGCAAGGATATTTTTATTTTGACTCACCATTATTAGTTATATGGAATGTATGAATTTATATAGCAAGTGAGCAATTATTTAAAGTTCTTATTTGTTTGTTTGCAAGTGAAATAACTCTGATAGTATGTATGTGTGAATTAAGCAGCCCGTGAGTCTTCCCGAAGAAAGGAGCTGGTTTCCCTAGCAACTGGCAAGGATACATGATACCCCTCCAAATAATTCTTCACCTCTTCCCCAGGTCCTGCTCTCTGTTGCAGCTCGCTCATTATGCACCAGAGCAGATAGCATTCCTGCAGCATGAGCTAATTGTAATGCGTGATGGCTGGTAGCTGTCATTGGTATTGAGCAGAAAATAAAAAAAAAAAAAATTGAATTTTCTGTCTGTGTCTGGTTCTAACAGCTTAATTATTTCTCTTATTACTAGTGATACATAGTCCCTGCTGAGGTTCCACTTCCAGTGGGTATCTCTGGCATTTGTCATTATGAATGATAAGGATAAACACAGGTTTTCTTGCAGCAGATTCTGGTGAGTGTTCTTTCATGACTGATAGGATGTAGATTAAGAAAGGAAAGAGGTGATTCTTTCCTCGGCCTTGGCTGCCAGTCTAAAGACTTAGCTGTAAATGCGAGTAATTTTATGTTAATTCACTCCAGAACTGACAAACAGAGCTTCTGTTTCTGCTTCTGCTTATGTATTGATGGCAAGGCATGACTATATTGTCATCAGGAATGTAATTTTCAGAATGGAGAGACAAACAAGCACACTACTCTATATGTTGAAGTTCCTTTTTACGTAGTGCCTTTTTTCTGAAAAGAGCTGAGATTAGAAGTACTTTAACACAGCTTTTCATTCTGCATTTTTACACGTTTGATTTATTTTTATTTTCAATGCAATTCCCAGATCCTGATATCTTGGTTACAAATATGGTCTTTTGACTAGAAATAGTCTTTTGACTACCGTCATGTAAACGCTTAAGAACAAGGAAAGGAAAAGGGGCCAACCTGTGCAATAATGACTTTTGTACCATCGTCGTACTAAGGAGCTGCAGCTAGTCTTGAGGCTCTCTGTGCTAAGAACAGTGTGTATATATATATATATGAAGAGTTTTCTTCATTGCTTCTGGGACAGAGCAGAGAGCTTGCATCGGGAGGGCTAAAAGAATGTTAAGGCAGCCACCATAGTGGCCATCCAATTCAGGGCTATTTTCCATCTCTAAGAATGTTCCTTAGACAGCTTAGGTAAATCAGAAGGGGAAAGAAAAAGCTTTTACTGTGACAGCTGTTTGTTCATTCACACCTGGAAAAAGTTGGACACCCAAAGTCCCCACTGAGTGCTGAAAACAGTAAGCACCTTTTGGTGTACATGTAGGATTCCTAAGTGTGTTTTCCTAAATATTACTGTTTGGATTAGTTTGTGAATTTGCCCCTATTTGAATTTCTCATTGTCCTCAGTCTAGGTGTTCCCTATGTATGCTTATACAATGAAAACCCATAGCCACCATAAAAAGTGAGTAGTGGACTTCACCTGTAAATAATAACAGTGTTTTTCTTGTGAATAATTTCCTTCTAAAGGACCTTAGCCCTGTGGCATTGCTTAAGGAAAAAAATGGAAGAAACAAAAGCCATTTCTGAGCAAGCAAATATTTAGGCTATATATATATATATGTGGAACCTTGCTCTTTTTGTCAGCCTGTGTTATCAAAACAATTTATTATGTCCTTCAGCAATGTCCGCAGGGCTTCCAAGTAGCATGCTGGTAAAACAGAACATCTTCAATAGCATCTGCTCAGCAATGCTGCATTTCCAGTTTGCTCTTTGTTAAGAGCTACCTTTCATCAGGTACTGAGTCTGCAGGAGTGCAAAAGACTGGATTTTTACAGGTCTTACAAAGGAGAATTGCACAAATTGAATTTTTAAGGTTGCCAAGTACTACTTCATAGAATAAGAAAAAGAGGGAAATGTATTAAATTATAACAAGCAATGTAATACTTCAAAATGATTTCTGGATTAATAGTTTGTATCAAATGGCAATTTTAATTCTGTGTCTATTGGAGAAATAGAAAGCAATTAATCTTCTGTAGCACATTGTGAAAAATAGGGGCTTATACAGGATCTCAGTGAGTCTGTTCCTTCACTTAACCTTGAGCTGGGCAATAAATAATTATAAATGCAGCTACATCACAAGGCAAAAGTAATTTGGTGAAATAGAATTATCAACTAATGCAGGAATTAGAAATCTGAATTAGGTTTCCCGATGTTCTTTGTTCCAGAAAAGTATGAATTTGCTTGTGATTTGTGCATAAAAGAATGGAGTCAGGTTTTACAAAATGGATTTTATACCCAAGCTATTGCCAAATGATTTGTATTGCAGTGTTGACATAGGCAAATGTTCTTGTGCTCTCTCAGCTATAACTCACATTGAGCCTCTGGTGATAGGACTTGTTTTACAGAGGGGAGAAGGTGATGTCCAAGGTGCATGGGTGTATTAACATCCCTTGAATAATTTCCCACTCCTCAGTTAGGGCACCGTATCATCAATACTGCCTCTCATAGAATTTTCAGTGTTATACGTCATATAAAGTTTCTGTCCCATTGTGGTGAGCTGCTGAGGAGACTCAAGATACAACTGAGAGCTCCTTCATCCTGAGCTTCTCTCCTGCCCACGCAGCTTCAAGGGACTTCAGCCTTACCCCTCAGTGCCACACCACCATTCCTTACAGCTCCCGTGCGTTCCTTGCAGATCCCAAAGCAGTGTTGTTAACCTCGCTTCACCTTGGGGCCTTTCAGGGAACTGAATGGAAACTAGTCGGGGAAAGGATCAGTGAAACATATATGTTATGGGTTGTCAGTTCATATCGTGGAGCAGTGCACAGGATCTTCTGATAAGGAGAGGTAAAGGATATGAGGTAAAAAAAAAACAAACGAACAAACAAAAACAAACAAACACACACAAAAAAAAAAAAAAAAAAACAACAACAAAAAAAAACCCAAAACAACAACAACAAAAACCACAAAACCCAAAAAAAAAAACAAACCCAGGAATGAAAAGAGCTCTATTTTTCTACTCCAGAAACTTGCTTCAGCACTGGTCTTTAAAAATGGGAAACCATGAATTTGTTATGTCAGGGTCCAGTTCAGGAAGAAAACGTTCCTAAGTAAAATAAAGCAAATATTAGTCTGCTTTTCTTTGATTTGCTTATCCCTGTTTTCCAGAAATCTTGTCTTGCAATATAAGGAACAAGAAATTTGTGCCTAGGAAACATAGCTAGCAATGCCAGTGGGTTTGTAGGACATTGTTGAGTCTTCACACTGGTCCTACTAATTTCATTGAGGTAATGTATGTCTGCAGTGGACCATATTTATACTTCCATGGTAGAAACTTCACACTGATAAAGTCTCATCTGCTTTTATCCATTTTGTCTATGTGTTGATAGTGAGCCATGGAGTGTTTACAAACTAAACTGAAGAGATTTCTTTTTTTTATAAAATTTAAATAAATGTAATTTTGTAATTGCCCACACACTCTTCATTCTGTGCAAGTTTGAGATTAACCTAATGGCTACAAAGGCTGACATGGAATGTTTCAATTTGACAGAGGATATGGAACTAACATTTGTACCTTCTTTCCCCTTTTTATCCCACTTTGATGTATTTACTTGTTCCATTATAAGGAAGAAAGTGAAAGTGCAGAGCTACTTATTTTTAATAAGATTTTTAGTTAGTTAGGCTATGTGTAGTCTTTTTAATCCTCAAGTCAGTTTTCTGACCAATTTGAAGCCTGGAGAAAGGCACAGTGAGTTCAGTTTCTGTCTGCTCATTCTCCTTGGTTCCAATGAATGCATTACATGACTACAGTGGTGTTTGGAATGCGTTAGGCAGCCATTTCTGCCATAATATGGCCCATTGTGTATATAGAATGATATGATTTCTTGGAGAAACAGGTGTGGGCACATGGAAATACAGTTTGCCTTAGAGAATTGTTTCTAATTGACCAGTAAAATGCTGTTTCCAAGTAGGCCATAATTAATCAGCAAGAACTCTTTTTCCTGACTTTCCTCCTGTAAGTGAAGAGACTCAGCACATCCATCAAATAGCAACTGAGAATATGAGGGGGAAAAAAGCCTGAGTCTCCAGTTAACAAAGCAGTTGTATTTCTTTGAAGCAATTCCAGCAGGGCGCTTTGCTGAGTGATAGCAACGTTGGCTTTGAAAAGAAATGCTGAATTTCTTATTTCTCCTAGGTTTCTTAAACTTTCAATACACTTCTGGTGGCTACTGCATGCCGAGAAGGTGACTTGGGTGGTTCAAGGTGAACAATGGCACTACAAAATGGGCTGCTAAACCAAAACCATTCTCTGATATCCTCTTAAGTGGCCTCACACCTTTTCTTTTATCTTCTTTTAGTTACGTTGTGGTGTGTGCAAGTACATCAGTACTTAGTGAGCTGTAACCATGCTGCGCTCACTAAGCGCAAAAGTAAATGTCAAAAACTTGTGTTGAATATCTGTTTTACAACAACATTGTTACAATGCTTTCAAAAGCTTTTGGTCTGGAGATCTTTAATCTGGAGATGAAACAAGTGATGACCCAGGTTTTATTCTATAGTGTAGTATTTTGAAAATCTCAGTAAGTTTCATTAATCAGAAATGTGATTTTGGTTGATTTAAGTCTGTATTGTGCTGGGGAGAGATCTATGACACTGCGAGTTAGTACTTCACAGTGCACACTATGCTGGTGATGGAGCAGGGGTGGATATTGGTGGATCTGCTGTGCAAGTGGTTGATTTTGGACTTCGCTTTAGTACATGCGAGAATATGTCATTTATCTTCTTGTTCAGGAATTTGGGAATGAGATTTAATTTTTAGAAAAAATCTCCCAGCTATCTATTTAGTGCAAGGTCCATAGAGCTTAGTGGTTAGAGAAGGATATTTGCAAGGAAGGTGGGGCTTTCTGGTTGTGGAAAAGGGGGGAATGTGTGAGTGTCCATTGCAGGAATCAGCCCTCAGAAAACCACCTGCTTAATTTTCAAGGGTTGACTTCTTTTCAAAAATCTGAAGAACTAGCTTGCTGGAGTGAAACACAGAATATCCAACAGTTAGGTGGGGTGTAGTTTCATAGTTGGCTTGTGCTGTAGATGAGCAAAAGCCATAATGTTCCAAATTGTTGTTCAATCCCTTAGGTAAAGGTCATGTGTCATGTTTTTCCAGTGGTTTTGAAAGTAGGGATACCTTTAGATTAATTTTCCAATGATGCCTATGAATTGCTTAAGAAACTCCCTTAGGCTTGATGCACAGTGAAGACAGTAAGAGAACTGTTTTAGGATTCAGTATATCAGCTGAATTTTTGCCTTTGCTCAAAAAGTGTCTATCCAAGAATTTTCTCTTGCTTTCCAGTGTCTGAAGAAAGACAGAACTAAGAAGAAGATACTGAATCTGTCTTTTTTGAACCTTGTTTCTCTAAACACCTGCAATTTCTACAACTCACTGTATCTGTCATACTAGAAACATATAGCCTTTGGACTGCTGGTGTCCTTGGGAAGAATTTTGTTGGGCCCAAGAGCTGCCTTTTGTTGCATGAATACTGGGAACTTCCTAGTACCAACAGCTGTCTTATTAGAAAGTACTTAATATTTTATTTTTTCTTGAAAACAATTTTGTGAAGTTAAAAGCAGTCACCATGTGATAGAAGGAAAGGTGAAATAGGCAAGACTTATTTAAATGGTTCCCCCAATTTGGCTGCTTTCATGTGAAAACCAGCTGTGTCTTTTGACTTACCCTGTTTTTCTCCTGCAGTGGAGCTGAGGGCCACTGAAGTTCACATACTTACATCCATTCCTGTTCAGGTAATCATGTCAGGGATATGAGCCCCATCTTGCACAGTAGGATTTCCTTACATATTTGAAATACTTTCCTGAATAAGGACTTTTTTCCCTATATCTGAGGCAAGATCAAGAGCAGAACTGAGTGATACTGCTTCCTGAGGAACAGTGAATTCTGTTTGGATCCCAACTGGCCAGCAGCTGAATTTTTTTAACACTTTCAATACCATTGCTTTGGGATGACCCCAAGGCCAGCTAAGTTTGTGTGGAACATTTTTTCCAGTTTATTTTTCAGTATGCCTTGTGTCCATATGTTTCTTTCCAAAGAAGAACATGCTTTATACAATTAACAAAAGCCCCATGTGTGCACCTTCTGAATATGAGGAGAATGTGCCTAAATAGGTACGTACTGCCCCGCGCAATTAAACAGAGAGGAAAGATAACTTGTGGCTTCAAGCACCAGTTCTCCCCAGGGCAAGGAGGTTAACATTTGACAAGATGACTGCCCTTTTGAAGTGCCCCAGTAAAAGCAGATGCAGATTTCATTGAGGCTTAATCTTTTGAAATTTGCTTTGCCTACTCAGCATACTTCTCACAGGATTTTTTCCACAGCTCACAAAGGATCCATCTGGAGAAAATTGCTAAGCAATGTTTATCAACCCATCTGTGCTCTCGAATGTCTAGACCTGTGTAAGGGCTGAGGTAAAGTCTTTATAAGCTATCATGCTGAAAACCATTTTGAAGTCCTCCTGTGGTTTGCAACATGGAAAATACGAAGATTAGAAATTCTGCTGGGGCATTTTTCACATTCATTCAAATTCTTCAGCAATTTGTAGGGCAAATTCCGTTGCTGATTATTAGGGAATTAAATGCTGTGTCTCATTTGTATGGGTCTAAGTCACTGGAATTAAGATTGTAAAGAATACTTTTTCATTGCCTTTTTCTAATTTCTGGATATTTAGCCATGCCACCCTAGTGCTCTCTGAGGCCGTACAGACACAAAGGTGTTGTCTGTGTTCCCATTTTTGAAAGCTGAAATTGTGACCCCTATAGACAATGCAGCTGTAGCCAAGCAATGAAAAATTTCTCAGTTTTCAATGCTTGATTTTCATGTCAGGTATCTGCTGGTTTCTGTACAGATGTATATGTGTGGTTTGCTGCAGATTTATTTCTCAAGCTTTTTCTTACAGCTTTAGGAATAACTGCAATTCCCTGCTGAAGGGTCCTTTGGTAGTGAAACTGCTGTGATCACACTGTGGAAGAGAGGGGCTGGTGTGAAGGGAACCTTGGGGATTATGAGACTTCTCTTTACTTTGGGTCTTAACCTACTGGTGTGAACTGACATTTGGACAGGTGCATCTGCACAGACCATCCTGCACTATCAGAATTCTTATTTGTGTGCAGGGCTTGGGAGAGAATGGTGCTGCATGGCTAAAGTGTATGTAGGTTTTCCATCCTGACTAGTTCAGCCTTTGGTCTTGAAGAGCAGATTATTATCTACTGAGTTAGAACTGTATTTTTATTTTGTCAGTATGTTGCAATAGAGGCTTAGCAAGGAGATACCAGTTGCTCTTGCTTGAGAAGTAATATTGATTCCCAAGAAGAATAAGAAGCGTTTGTCTTCTTGTTACAAAAGACTGCAATTTTGACATAACAGAAACTGAAAAATCAAACATAATATGAGGCAGAATTTTCCTTCCACTTCCAGGGCAGCACTGGAAAAAGATGCTTTAGAGTTACTAGGTGTAAAAGCAGGTGGTAAAATACTTTCAGCTTTTGTACTGTATTTACCATTTATGGCAGCTTTCCAGTGCCACTGTCTTAGGCCTGGGAAACCTGCTACTGCTTTCCTTGTAAACCTAAGGAACCTGACATGGAGCATTTCCAGTTTTCATCTTAACTTGTTTATGTTGCTATAGTTGCTAGAGCCCTTAAGTAGAACCATGGCGAGGTATTATTGAATATGTAGTAAAAAAGAAGGGAGGTGGTGGGGACTGTGAGCCTCAGCAAGTTTCAGAGACCTCTTCCTCTCCTTTCTTTTTGATGGTATTTTCTGTTTAATCTTTCCTTGCAAAGAGAATTGTGAAATCATGAGTCCATCACACTGTGTTACAAGATGCTGGGTTTTGTTCTTTAATGAGATCTCAGAGGCCCAGGACACCATTCCTGTTCTCCCTTTGGAAGAAAAATGAACTGCAGCTGCAGCAGCTACACTGGCTGCTGTGGCCAGAGAGGCTGGGAAGCTGTCAGAGGAGATGGAGACGGAGCAATAGTTTTACAGTAAATTGAGCTCTTTAGACAAAATAACATCTGGGCCTACATGGAAAAGTTAGCTTTCCAGGGAAGTGTCCTGAAAGATATATCTGCAACATAGAAATGGGTGTTTGGGAAGAAGGTGGATTTGGCACTTATTTAAGAGTGAAATTCTCCAGGGGACCGAGGATATCTGGGTTAGAGATTGTGGCAGAAATATAAATAAGCATTTTCTGGTCACTTTTACTGCAATTACTGGAATGCTGTGGGGGTTATTTTGTTGCTTCAGGACAGCAAGCTGCAAGCAGGTGATGGGTCAGAGAAGGGTATTCCTGTTTCTTCTGTCACTGAAATAAAGACAGAGGCTGTGGCAATTATTGCTACCTCCTGCCCTGTTTGAATCAGAGAGGGGAGAATCCTTCTCCTGCTCAGAGGTGAAGTTTGGTAGAATATTTCTGGTCTTTTGGTAAGGTAGAATTTGAGGGATGATATAAATGTTTCTTTTTTTAAGTGGCAAATGTGAATCTGAAGGACAAGAAAAAGAAGGGGGAGACATTCCTTGTTACATTTTCGATATCCATGTTGTTGTTACCAAAGAAACAAAAATGCTCTCATTCTTCTCCTTTACTTGAAGAAATCTATTTCTGCCTTGTATTTCTATTGTGTTGTAAAAAACCTCATAATTACAGTGTACTAAACTAATTCTTCTACACTGCATTAAGCTTAAAATAATGTTGAATCCATATTTCCATTAGCTAGCAATGAAAAAACTATTAAGACTAAGGCTTAACACACAATCAATTCAATTCCTGCAAATGTTTCTGCAGAAGCATGGTGCTGCAGAGCTGTAAATAAGTGGAAGAAATAGCCTGAAATTTGCTGTAATATCTATACTACCCAAAATTTCAATTCAAGAAAAAAAAAATTCTTTCTTCTAATAATTATATTAGAACTACAAGGGGGACAGAACTACAAAGGTTAAAAAAGGTGCCGAGCTCTTCTTTCCTATGTGCTTTGGGGAAATTACGAAAAAGTAACTATGTAGTTTTTTCGCTTTTGCATTTTCTCCAAGCCTTCATCTGTAGAGAAAGTGTTTAGCTCACTTAGTTTTAAAGAATCAATCTGTACATGGGTGTTCTATACCATTTCAGTGACTGGGATGTTTTTCATCCGGAGACTGTAAAGACAGAAACACAATTCTAGGACATTTACTGACATAAACTCCAGAAACTACAAACTTTCTCCAAAAGTTAAACAAATGAATTCTGTAAGTATGCAGTATGTCTAAAGTCCTCAGGTTGTACGTTAATGGGTATCGCAGTAATGCGATAGATATTCATTATCACTTCCCGAGGGAGCGTTTCGGATTAAATAAAGTTAAAAATTCCCATCAGAAACAGCGTCTTCATTAAACGTGCTTTCTCTTTTGTAGATAAGCTGACAACAGTATAACTGCTGACCAAGTTTCTTTCAATCCATGGCAAGATATAACTGTTTTGGCCTAGTCGTTAATTTCTCCTGTTGCTCCGTATTTAGGAGCTGTAAAGACACAAAGATGCGCTTACAACTATATCAGAATAGGAGAACTGTGTAATAATTGGAAGCAGATACAATGTATTAAAATGTCCCTAGCAGTATGAGAAGAGCCTGCTGTGGGGCTCTCTATAGCCCTGTCCACGGATGTGCTCACTTCAAGGACACCCTCTGAAGTACAGGTTGACTGTGAAGTCAGTCTTGATCTATGCTAGTACGCCAGAGGGTGGAATTTAGACCAAAGTGTCTTAAAATAATTTTTCAATGCTTTATATTAGTAAAACCTTGCTGGGGGGTAAGACCTTGTCATCATGCTTTTTCTGTGCTCCTTTTCTGGTGCTACTCTGAGCCATGGGAAGAGCCTAGCTCTTTCTGTGAGATGGAACTGGTGAACAAGTGACTTGTGCCCAGTAACTTGCCTCCCTCTCCGAAGTGGTGGTGCAGGTGCCAACATGGCTGTGGTGACCCCAGTGTGGCCAGGTCCCCATCCCATTCTGGGTATTAGCACAGCTAAGCCCCAGCAGCACTGTGGCTGGGTCACTTTACCTGTTCTGTTGACGCTGTGCAGCAGCAGGCGCAGGCGAGGTCTACGGTAGGTTGCCAGCCTGTAGGTCCACAGCCTGCAGTTTGCTTCAGTGCCTACAACCTGGAAGCAGGAGGCAGTTATTTTCCAGCTTCCACCTAAGAGGTAGCATCTAAACTGTGATCTTCTGTGCCAAACGTTGTTCCAGAGCCAATTTGTAAATGCTTTGTATGTCAACTTTAGCGGGGAAGTCCCAACCACTCTCGCTATCATAATGTTATCTTCCAAAGAGCCAATAAAAATATAGCTTTGATGTGTTTCTTTTGTGCTCAGATGCCGTTGCATGTGAGGTATTATCATGAAAACCACATTATCACAGCAACTCAGGGCCTTCGGGCATCTGATGTTGCCAATTGCCTTCACTTCTTGCTGGTATGTAATTTATCACCAGCATGGCCTACCCTGCTAATATGTGCCCTTTGTGGGCAGAGGCGAAGCTAATATACTTTCAAAGTGTATTTGAATTGCTTCCATAAATCACAGCTGTCACTGTGAGCGGTTTTATCACTTGCCCAGCACAATATGTTATGTTCATGCTTTATAGTCTTGATACTATTCTGGACTTTTATTTGTGTAAATTGTAATGCATCATGACTTATTTTATCAAACAATTTTGAGCAGTCCTGATTTTCTTTTTATTATTTTATTTTTACATGGAAACTTTGCCTTGCTCTGCAAAGAAGAGAATTTTTATGGGATATGTTTTATAGTTGTGATTATTATTTTTTATTATTAATTAGCTCTAAGAACACTTGCAGTTTGTTTTCTATTAGTTAATTTTCATTGTTCTAAGATGTTCATGCAGCTGGGGTAGCTTTGTTTTTGTAGCTCTTTTCCTCTCCCACTCTGCTGTGCATCAGGAAGAGCAGCTACAATCGTAAGCCATGGAGTTGGACTTTGGGGAGGAGGAGCCTCACTGCCTCATATATTTTTTTTTTTTTTTTTACTATCTGGGCAGAATATCCACCAAGCCACTCAATTGTGTGGATTTAAAATAAAAAACCTTGTCAATCCAGAAGGAATCCTTCCCCTGAATCATCGAAAAGAGCTGGGAGCATGAACAGCACTTACTCAGAGCTGTGATATGGTGCCCTGGCTCAGGCGTGGGTTGGGGAGGGGGACAGTTGTGTCTCAGCAGCCAGACTCACCCTCTTGGGCGAGGACCAGCTGTGCTCACACTCCCTGCCTGCCCTGTCCCTGTCCCAGGGTTGCTGAGTGGGACTGCTCCCATCTGCCAGCTCAGCCTCCCCACCAGGTGGGGGCTTGGTAACATCACTGAAAGCTCTGCACAGGCACAGATATCCGTCATATTTTAATTTTCCTGCTACAGTGGTAGATCTCTTTATGAGTGTGCCCTGTGACTGGTTTAGGACTTTGCTGCAACAAGAGACTCTCCTCAGCTCTTTCTCAGTGATGCTCTGACATTAAATGCACTGTTTCTGGAACAGCCAGTAAAATGTCTCCTTTTTATGGCCATGCCTAAAATACCAGTGAATATTTATGAACCAATTTGCCAGGGCTTCTCCTGTGATGGGAAAAAAAGTTCTTTTTTTTTTTTTTTTCTTTTAAATGATGCATTAGCTCATTCCAGAATGTGAGAACAAGGTCTATAAAGTAGTCAGTTTTATAATTAAAAAATTATTTATTTGCAGCAGATATATTTGCTGCAATGTGAAGACTGTGTTCTTCTGTTTTTTAGTTTGAAGAAGTTATACTAATTGTTTAACATGGAACAGTATCTCTAATGTAAGGAAAGATTTTAGGTGTAGATTGAGTTCCTTGTCACGAGTAGTCTGAAGGTATGACTTAGGTTTGTCCTTTTACAGAAGTTAGTGTTTATTCTCAAAGTTTGCACTCAGAATGAGCAGAAGTTGCTAAAGAACGTTTTGCAGATGTGTTTGCAGATCCTGTGATTTTCTCTTTTCAAAAATTTTAGCTGCACAGACATTTTCAGCAATTGGCTAGGCACATCAGCTACCACTTCAGAAATTCATGTTGTAAATTTTACATGAAGAGATGTTTTTGGCAGCTGCTTTGTGGTTTGACTTTCAGCTGCCCCAGAAAGGGTATATGCAACCAGTTACTCTATCCAGACCATGTAAGCAAGAAGCAAGTATTTTAGCCTAAGAATGACGTGGATGATAGTACTGAATTAAATTCAATTATTGCACCTAGAGAAATGCATATATACTCCTGCCCACATGCAAAGATCATTTCATAGGATAAGAGGAGCTAAGGATGGAAGATACTCCTAATTCTGTGAATAAAAACACTAAGAAACCTGCTCTTCCCACAGAATACACCTCTCCCACCTCAGCTAAGCTTGGGGAGCTGACAGTTGCCTTTTAGCAACCATTGCAAAGCCTTTGCAAACCCTTCCAGTTTAATTTGAAAATGTTCATTCATATTGGTTTGCTGACAAATCAGAGATTTGATGAATCAGAGACTGTAGTTAAGATTTTGCTCTGGCAAGTGTCTCTTACAATGCCCTCTTCCCCACCTTCCTGCCAGTATTGACAGATTTTGGGCTCTGGGAATTTGGCCATACCCTTGCAGGCGCTGGCAGAAAAAAACCCTGAACATCTTTTTTGGATCAAAGCAGGGTTCTCCGTTCAGTTGAAAATTATGCAAAGCCCCATGTGTAACTCTTAGCAAATTCAGCACTTAAAGGTCTCTTTTTATTACGGATATATTGAAGATCAGGTGTTTTTCAATTGACTTTATCAATATAGCACTTCTCGTCACTGCTGGACTTCACAATGTCACTCCTCAAAACTTATTTACAGATGAGAAAACTAATAAGGGGAAAAAAGTAATGCACTCAGAGTGTACTGTGTCCCAGACAAGCAAAAACCTATCAAAATTTATGATGTATGCAAGGAAAAAGTTCTGCTCCTGGCTTGCAAAGTTACCTTGACCACACACCCAGGCTGATCTGCAGGATTTATGCTGAGTTGAAGACACCATATGTTTATGGTCTTTACTGTGCATTTTCCATAACTCTGAATGCTTAGCTGGCATCCATCAGGAATTCAGACTTTACAAATACTTTTGGCCATAGAGATTGTAAACACAGCTTTGCTGGAGTTGCAAAATATTAAGTGTGCCGTGTAACAGCAAACGCGCTGTGGCAGGACTGCCCCAGTGATTTCTGAGAGCAGACATCACCCTGGAGAGACCTACGGCAGACAAAACATCGATATTCAGAAGGCTTTCCGACATTTAAATTTGTGCTGTGTTTTGGTATTTTTTTGCTATTGAAAGTAAATTTTGCATCATTTACAGTTACACAGTTGCAGATACTTTGAGGGGAGATGAGGGGATCAGGACTGATCCTATGGGTTTTGCAGAACAAGTCTGCATAAAATGCCTTTACTTGGCAGATCAGCTTCTCAGGCTGTTGCCCTGGTTGAGTTAACCAGTGTTCCCTTTTGCAGCAATAACACTCGACCTGCTATAGTGGGAGTTTTCCAGCTAATGTGCTGTGCAGTGAAATCTGGGGATCAGCAAGGGCATAGAGAGGTTTTCTTTCATGTAGCTGAATTAAACTATGCTCTGGCTAAACATTTTGACATCTGTTGACCATAGGCTTGATTCCAGGCTTTCTCAAGCCCACAGAAAATGGCATGAGTGAGACAGGGGCTTGGGGGGCTGATGTCTGCCCATTTCCCAAGCACAGCTGTCAGCCTGTTGTCCAATTCGGCAGAGACTTGGGAATCAATGTGAAAAATAAGCAATCTCTTCTCTTTATCCTCCCTCTACCTTTTCTCTTTCTTCTGCTCTCTTTGAGCCAAGATTTCTTGGCAAAGCTGTACAGGAAAGCTTGCTGCTTGCTGCTGAGTGTAATTTCTATTACTTTCTTTTGTGAATACAAAAACGAATGTGTGACTCCAGGTATTAATCCTCATGTTTTTGGAAGTAACACTAAACCCTTGTTAGAAAAGCCAAAGATGAAAGTTTACATCCACAGTGCATTCCTCCCCCCTTTTTTTTTTTAATATTCATATTTTTCTGCCCACCCAATGCAAGAGTTGAAAATGCATTTCCCTGTGATATGCTGGCTTTGCAGATTTAGCTGCCTGATTTATTGAAAGGGTTTATAAAACTGTGTGAACAAGTTATTTTGCAGATTCCTTGGCCAATTAAAACGAAAACTCAAATTCCTGTGAAATGAGCCTCATACCTCACATCCACCGTGCCCAGGGCAAACCTGATAAAACAAAAGCTATGAATTGCCTATGGATAGTCAATCAATTTTTTTGTTGTTGGGTTTTTTTGATGGGGGGAGTTAGAAATTGGTAGTGTTCTATTTGGCATTTCAAAAGGGAATGTTTTTACTTTTTTAGACTTTTTTGCTTTTACTCATTTATTCCTGTCTTGGTAAGATGCACAGTTTGGCCACAGGGGAAGCTAACTGGGCACTGGGGTGACTGCATCTGTAGATTTTGCCGTTCACCTCCTTCCAAGTAAAAAGCTTTAGCTGGAAGATACAGCCCAGCTGTAGTGCAGTCTTCAAATGTATTGCTTTTGTACCTCTGGCAGAATTGCAATTAGTGTTTACATTTCCGCAGTGATCTGGAACGGAGTGGATGCCTATAACAGAGACTAATACAAAGTACTTGTAGGTACTTTACAGGCTTTTGCCTTGCATTTCAAGGGGTAAAGGGAAGAGAGGGCCTTAATGATGATGATTGCTTTTGCAAAGGCTTAACCCAACTTTCTTAAAGCATTTTTTAATTAAGAAAGGCAAGAGATGTAAACTAGGGTCTGCTGTAAACTTGGTATTTGCAAGGCAAACACAACAGGGAGCCCCCTGTGTTTGTGCCACAGAATTGAAGTAGGTTACTCTCCTCCCTGATGGCATTTTGGTTTATTATTTGCCAGTATCTCCTGGTACGTAGCCACTGCTTATTCTAATGGCTCTTTCATATTGGTACATATATGTGCATTGGGCCATGAATGCAGGCTCAGTGCCGTCTTGCAGCACTTTAACTCTTGTGGGTTAAGCAGTGGCTGTGCAGAAGGAGAGTTGAGAAATGAACTGGTTTCATATATTGTAAAACTGAATTTTATTGGAATAAATAATCAAATCTCCCACTGGAGATCCCCTCCTTCAAGGGGATGAGTTTCCTGGTCCTGGTCCAGAGGTGTATTCAAGCCTGGAAATCATTACTCTGAGATCAAGAAATTAGCTGATACGCTTAAAAGTTGAGCAAATGCTCAAGGGCTCTGCTGTATAGGGGCCAGAGTAATCACTATGGTACCCGCAAGTGCTTCTAATGTGGTACAAAGCCAGTTAAGGTTCATTGCTAACCCCAGTGGTCTTTGGATTGTGTTCTGCATGGGTGCACTTGGAAAAGATGAAATTTTTGCAGTTGGACCCATATGGGCAGACATATGTTACATCAAAGTCCTGTTGGCTTCAGTATCATCCTTGTGTCTGTTTGCATCTAGCTGGGGGATGTAGCCCATAACTTGTTATGTTATCATAACAATTATGTATCCTCATGTTATAGGTAAATAAACAAACACAAGTCCTTTTGCTCAGTGCTTTGATACCTATAGGTGTATGCAGAAGCAGTGGGGAGGAGAGTGCCATCAGGCAGTAGCACTGCCTTTCTGTCAGGCAGTACTTTCAGTTGATACTGTGTTTATGAAAACTCTTCGTGAGGCTGAGCCACAAAACAAAGCTTGCAAGGGTGAAAAGCAGGGATCGTTAGGTATTTGGTGCTAGCAGTCATTTAACCCAACCTGCCCACGGTAAAATGCGACACAGTACAGTGAACTGTGTATTACCAGCACACTGCAGCCTTCCTCCAACAGACAGGTTGTGAACGGGAGGCTGTACATGGAGCTGCGTGGAAACAAACAGCATGGCAGGAGCAGTGAGAGCACAGGGACCATCATCTCCGTGACTGGGCTGGTGAGCAGCAGCCTGCCTGAGCAATCCTTGCTCAGAACAGGACTATAAGCACTCAGCACACAGATTGTGGTGTACTTTCCATAAAAGTATTGTGCAGTTCTGGAAAAATTATTTTTCTAGGATGCTTATTTTTCCATCTCCAGCTGTCTTGTCTATTTAGAAATGCATCATCTTCAGCGTGGGGACTGCAGCTATTCCTTGAAGTTTTCACAGTATCTGGCATGGAGGCTTACCTTGAGCTTGTGCTTGTAGATATTTCAGCAGTATCAAGAGCTGATACCACGATATCAAGCTGATATCAAGTGCAAAGTTACAGATCGATCATTGCACAGGCACTCAACAATTTGTATACTCAGACCTGCCATTATTTATTCAGGGTCAATCCAGAAAATCAAACTAGTAGAGATGAACGTGCTTAAATTCAGTGAATCTGTGGTTTACATGGAAAATCTGATCCTGCTGGTTTTGGTTTGGGATTTTTTTTTTTTTTTTTGGACTTACAATTTTGTTTTGGTGGCTAGCTGTCCCGTTACACAGTTCCTAGGAATTTGATATGTAAATGGATGTTGCATATAATTGTTATGCTATGGCCAGGAACTATTTTTTATAACAGAATGCAAACACAGACACAGGTACATGTAAGCAGCATTGCACAAGGTACTGCTCATCTAATGAGCTTCACTGACTTGAGCATTTGTGCCTCCAGCCTGTCCTGTGTGCAAAGGCTTAACCCACCTCCTGCTTCCCTTTGCATTCAGCACAGAGCAGTTGTGCACAGTCCATTCATGCAGCCCCACAGATGATCAGTAACTGGGACATTTACTGTTATCTTCTTGTACCTTGAGCCCTGTCACTCACACCTGCAGGTACTTTTGGCTGGAAATAATAGCCTAAAGTCTGCTGTCCTTGTAAAGGCCAGGCATGTTATTCTCAGTGGGGAAAATTATCATATTGCCACCTAACTCAGGTGAAGAGATCATTCTGATGCAATCAGAAAGAAAAGTCTCTCCAGTGGACTGTCTTGAGTTGATGTTACTTGAGTGTTTTCATTATTTATACCAACTCCCCTGGGTAGCCTTGTGCCAGACTACTGCATAATGCTATCTGGAGCACTGATATAGAGACGTGTAAGTGTGTGTATGCATACTGAGAGTTCAGTTAGCCAATTTTTTTAATAAGGGCTTGAATTTATACCAGGTGGAAGTTTGTACCTGAGCTAAAGAAATTTACCATTTTGCATAAAAAAAAAAATATTCCTGTGTGAAAAAAGAAGATGTTTGTAAAACAACTGTTGCACTTCGCAGTTTTTCAAAGTACGTCTTTCTGGGTAGAAGGGTGAGAAAAGAGAAGGGGTTTTTTGCAGTCTTCAGCCAAAACTATTGGTTTGGGTTTTTTATCCTGAAAACAATAGTAGTAAAATAGTTTATATGTGCATCATTTCTTCACAGATCTTAGCTTTCAAGAAAGTTTGCTGCAGATCATAGCTTTCAAGAAAATTCTGTTTGTCTGCAAGAATGTATGGACACTTTGAATTGAGCAGAATCTTGAACGTAATTTTATGTAGTCAAATGAGAACTCTCCAGTGTTTTGCTGGCAGGGGCATCCCTCTAGATGCCACTTTTCAATGTGAAGCATGACCTATGACACACCATATGCCAAAGGACTCTTAACTATCAACACAGATGAGTTCTTACGTCGGTGTTTTAGTTGTATATTAGCTATTCAAAAACCTCATAAAGAGGAATTGCAGCAGACTACATCAGTCTATGGCCATGGTAAGGGCTACTACAAGATTTGCATCTGTTTTGGTCTTTAAGCAGTAAAGCTCTCTTAAGAGCAACCCACAAATTCTCCAAAATTATCTACTGGCCTGCCCATGGGTCTGTGTTAACTCCCCTTAACATTGTCAGGATTGGCAGGCAGGGGCTGAGAGCAGAAAGATTGTACTTGGCTGTTGCCTAGAGCTATTTGGGACCTCCCTGTTGTCATGAGAACCATGCACCAGCTTGCAATATGTGCCTTCAGCAGCTTAGCTCTGTCAGGTTGAGAAGCCTTCACCCCTCTCAGAATAATGTTTTCCAGGTCCTGTAGTACAGTCTCTCTGCAGGTACCTCAGCTGGCTTTTGGGCATCTACAACACTCCAGTGTAAACCCTTCCTCATTGTACTGACTGGCCTAAGGAAATGCCATGCCCCCAAAGATGTTGAGACAGTTCATGTGGCTCCATGGATTAACTTAGTTCAAAAGCATAAAATAACTTTCCTCCTCTCTCTCTATTTCACCTGTGTCATTTGCTGCTGCCTGAGTGAATTTTTTTTTTATTATTTTTTTTTTTCTCTGTCTCCAATAAAATACAGAAGCCTCAGATTACCAAAACAGCTGCACATGCTCTGGGTTAATGCATTAAAGTCAGGCTCCAGGGTCTGGGCAAGTGCCAAGATCCTGGATCAGCTGCTTTACCGGAATTAGGCTGCTGTAATAGAGCCCTGCATTATTGTGTTGCAATTATTTTGGCTTGCAGCTGGCTGTTCACTCTATTTTTTTACTGAAGTGAGATAAAAGGATTTTGTCTTAAAAATAGAATTTTCTTTTCAGAATCTTACAGATGCTTGGAGTTACATACCATGTCTGTAAGAGGTGCCCCTCTGTTTATCTAGAGATTTATCTTCAAGGAGAGGGGCAAGTAATATTTGTCATAGTTTTTGAAGAGCATGAACAATGCTAAAAGGGCTCAAAATATAAAACAAAAGTGTATTGAAACAAGAATAAAATAAGTGATTAAAGTATTACATAATTACATGGTTTTAGGTTCTCACCAAGAATAGGTTTATTTTCAGCATCAAGCCACTTATTAGTAGCAAGTTCTTCTTAAAGCTATCCCTATAATTCGGAAATCCTTTGTGTAGAGAAATGAAAGAATGGATCCAGATTTTAAACTGAAGAAAAGCATTTCTCCAGCCTTGACTCTCCTGTATTTGTATCCATTCAAGCTCTTTTTGATGCCTATGTATATATATTTCTTGTCAAATAACAGCTCTCTCAGGTTCTCCAACTGATAGCAAAAAGTAAACTAAATGAAATCTTTTATCTTTGAACTGTTCAACTGTGCCCTTCTTCATGTTCTTGTTAATAATGCCAGGTCTCCCAGGAGCACTCTCACGCAATTTTATCACATAAGCTTTTTGTTTGACCTTACCTGCTGTTCCCCTGGAACATAAGGGGTGGGGAGGGGAAGCCAAAATGCCAACCTGCCTTAATTAAAATTTTAGTCTCAGAAGATGTTACAGTATGTGATTTCATTAGTTATATAATGAAAGTATTTAATCATACCTCTTACTTGTCTGAGCCTTTTTACTTAGTAGTGAGGTCACTGAGTTTTAAACTAACTCTTTTCAGGGGTGGAAAAGTAACTGCAGGTGAGTATGCATCTTTAGGCGATCCATAAATTCATTGTATCCATGATTTCACATGTTTGCCCTAAAGATAGTTGCTTGGATGATGAAGTAGAAGGCACTAAGTAAGAGTTCAGCGCTCTTTGCAAAACGTTTTTCCCCCATGGGACAGCAAGCATGCATATAAATGTTTTTTAAAAGATAGTGCTATTCCTCACTTCCAGCAGTTGGAACTTGGTGTCATGGCAAAAGGGTAAAAGAAAAGATAATGGATATTTCTGTGGCATGTAAGAAGCTCTAAATCTTACGTTTACTGTGCGGTGTTACTTTCATCATTTCTCATTGCCGTAATCTAAATCACCACAATAGTGAGCTTCCTACCTCCCAGGTGAACCCATTTGTTTAATGGAGAGACTATTCTCGAGGAAAAGTGTGCACAAAGCATCCTATCTTAGCTTTTGTAAAGAAATACCTTATTCTATTCCGGTTTATATAGGAAAAGCAGAGTTAAAAAAAATATAATTTGTGAGGCTCTGATCCTACACATCTTTTGAAATGGGAGGGTTTACTTTGCTAGGAGAGTTGTATTATTCCCCTAATTTTTTTCACCATTTTGTTAGCAGCTGAGAAGTGCCCCCAGTTGGCAGCATTTTCTAAGTAGCACATGAAACCAGCTGTGCTTCAGATGCTCTGTGCTTTGGGTTTCTTCCAGCCCCCGGGGTTGCAAAACAAGTAAAACCAGGATTTCATATAGCTTTCTGAGGAAGAATAAAGCAAGAGGACAAGGAGGGACAGTTCAGCTAGGTAAGACAGATCCTGCCCTAACTGTTGAGCAGAACTCGCCACATTGGGAATTTCAGAGCTGTTATCCGC
>VXAY01006917.1:51913-93458 GCA_013399855.1 Oxyruncus cristatus | reverse complement strand
TGTTTTCCGCCAAAAAAAAAAAAAAAAAAAGTTCCAGTGTATCAGAGTATTTACATCACCAGTTTTTACCAAATCCAACAAATAGATTACTCTGAAATAGTCAAAAATTGCAGGAAATTTCCCAATTTTATTTCTTCTTCTTCTGCAGCTAGATGAAGATATTTTTGCACTATTCCTTTTGTGAGATTTGTAGCTTTGTAAACCAGAGAGAGGGTGGGGAAGATACACAAACTGTCTTTTATCCAGTATTTTTCTTCTTTCTTTTGTGATAGTAAATTTTACTGGCTCGTATCTCTGATGTATCTGATGTATCAACATCTTGTTGAGTTTCTTAATGCAGCTGAGTATGGCTATTTCGCTGTGAGTCTGACAACCAGTCTGGCTATTGATGTATTAACAGGTTTGGAAGCATGAATGTGTTTTTAGCACTGCTATGGACAATTTAGGGACCGGGAGCTATGATTCTGGCAGCAATTATGTTTCAAGACTCAAAGTTCAACATCCTGCAGTTTTATAACCCCAGCTCTGCAGAGAATTATTGGAGTCACTGTCATTGTAATCACTTTAGGAATACATGTACAGGGTTATGTGTTTTCAGTGAACGTAACTGGAGTGCCATTAGCTGAGAATTGTTTTGATCTCACACAACTTGAATGAATCGATGTCATTAGTTTTAAATTTTGAAAACAAAACTAACATAATACCCCATGGTTTCCTCTGCAAGCTGTACTGCTGGAGTGGGATGTGCTTTTACCTGAAATGAAGGAAGCCAAACTGTGAGTCACTTCTATGAAAAGGCTTCTCTTGTTTTTTGAGGGTCTGCACTTGCAGAGTGCTGTGGGGAAATGACTCTGTGTGCTGCTGTGGTTTTTGACATGTGCTGTTTTATGTGTGTTATAAGCTACCTCATACCTCCAGGTTTCCTGTTGCTTCTTTATTTCAGGCATAGGTAATCGTGGGTTGTTTTTTTTCCTTTGTATGTATGTGAAAACTAAATAAAATAATTGCTTGGTCTTTTGTTTTGAGAGGAAAGGGATGGATTTTTATCATTAAACTATTATGTATTTGTCCTTCTAGCTCAGATGGTATCCAGTTCATACCAATAAATTATCTGTGATGTCTTCAAGTAGAATATAAAGCTCAAATATCTTACTAAGTCAAGACATTTTTATGTGTATTGCAGAGGGAAAGCAGAGTAGGAGTGGATTGATCAACTGCAGCAGATTTGCTTTGCAGCATGCTTTGGATTTTAGATCCAAGCTTAAACTACAGAATTGCATACAAAATATTCCGGATTCCAGCTGCACAAGGTGCAATTTCAATCTCCAAACTCACACAGAAAATAACACCAGGAGGGAGACGTTAGTTAGTGTGTCTTCTGTGGTAGTCTTCCAAACTGAAGATGCTTTGAGGTGAGGCTAAAATCAAAATCAGCTTAAACTTATAGATTAATTTTAAGTTTTTCATGAGACGTTATTCCATCATTTGCAGTAAAACTTGCCAGGTAATGTTCAACTGCATAATGAAAAAAACCCAACATTTTCGTCAGGCAATTAATTAACACGCTAGAGCGTGTTAACACCTGAACATGAGAAGCCAGTCTGAACGCAGTGCCTTGGAGAAGTGCTTTTCTAGAGAAGCAGTGCATAGGGTTGGCATTGTGATGTCCCCACAGGAGGTGAAACAGCTGGTGGCAGTCCAATACTTGAGAGTCTCATGTGAGATAAGGGTTGTCATCAGGAGGGACTGACAGACCTCTGTATTAGAGGGCTTTGTTCTGGCTGCCAGGAAACCCTTGGCTGAATTCCTGCTCTCGCTTGGGCTGGGAAGGGATCATGCAGTTTTCACAGCTTGGCCTATGCAAGGTTCTCCAACTAGGCTGTATTTCCTCCTGTTTTACAGGTAACATTTAGGGTCTGTTTGAGAATCAAAAGGTTCTTTGTGATGCTTAAGAGGATGTGGTTTAGTGGTGGATATTGCAGTGTTAGGGCAATGGTTGGACTTGATGAGTTTAGCAGTCTTTCTTCATTCTAAACAATTCTTTGAATAAACTCTATGACTCTGTGATTCTAAGATGTTGTTTGATCTTACTGAACAGCTTGCTTCAGTTTTTTTCTTCCTTTCAGTATTGCAAATCCTTTGGGATGGACCAGCTTAGAGCTTTTGGTAAAAAAGTGAGTTGTCAAAACTTTGCCAAACATACTGACATGTATGACTGAATTGTAGTTTTACAAGGGCATTTCTTCTTCTCTGATTAGTAATTTATCGTGGGCATTTTAAATTTCTATGATTATAAAGTAAAAGCTACGTCCAACCACTTTAATACTTTGCCCATAGCTTATTTTAAAATGTGAAGGAAAATGTAGCCCAGCAAAATTGTGGGAATGGATCCCGATCATATTCTTCAGTCTACAAAGTCTACTGAACAGTACTCCAGCCAAGGCAAAGTAAACTAAAAGAGGCTAGAAATAGCCCTTAGAATATCCACTGTACACAGGTGAACAGTGCTTGTGGAGTGAACTGGGTGGCATTGCCAGTATATGATCAAAGGGAGGAAAGACTGGGAAGAGGATCCTGTCTCACATGCAAAAGATTAGTCCTTTTCTTGGAAGACAGGGAAAGCTAACTGACAAACATTTTCCTAAGTATTTCAAGTCTAGAACATGTAATTTAGTGGTCTGAATAATACTGGACAAAGACTACATTCTAATCATATCTTTATTCACTGAACTTTTTATTAAACGGGTGCATATCTTCTAGCAAGATGTCCATCCTTGTGTTAGGGGTTTCAAGAGATACAAATGAGCTTCCTCTCTGGGTAAATTGCCTGCTTGTTAATTACAGGGTCTGTTGAAATTTTAAATTTTATTTCTAATATGAACAGTTCTAGGTTTATCTTCCAGCTATGTAATTTTATTATACCATTTTCTGCTCTGTTCCAGAGCTATGGTTGTGGTTTAACCCCAGCCAGCAACTCAGCCCCATGCAGCCACTCACTCACTCTCCCCAGTGGCATGGAGGAGAGAATCAGAAAAGTAGAAAGCATGCATGATGTCAGATGGCCTGGGATACTCCCTTTTAGTCAGTTGAGATCAGCTGTCCTGGCTTTGTAACCTCTCAGCTTCTTTGGGCACCCCCAACCTCTCCCTCGTGGGGTGGTATGAGAAGAAGAAAAGGAACTGACTCTGTGTGAGCACTGCTCAGCTGTAACTAAAACATCCCTGAATTACTGTGCCGTTTTCAGCACAAATACGAAACTTAGTCCCATAGTAACTACTAGAAAGAAAATAACTCTGCCCTGGCCAAAACCAGCACAACTATCTACTTGCAGATGCCTCTGTGTCTTAGAGTGAATTGAGCAGAGTGTGAGCTCATTAGGCCTTCCAGGAAAAGGTGCACTTTCTGAGCTTGGAACATGTTTTTAGCTTTCTTCCTAGCCTTTATCAGTTTTGGGGAGTCTTCTGTAAAGCTAAGAGCCTTCTGTGTGCAGAATCTGCTGTTAGACTGTTTTCAGCACATTGCAGGGTAGTCCCTTGGGTTTGCACCAAGAGGTGGTGCTTGCTCCCCTTGGCTTTTGCATGGGAGCTCAAGTTCGATATCTTCCCAGTGCTCCTGGCAGTTGCAGCAAAGGCTGAGCTGGTCTGTACTGGGGGGGGAGGAGGGGAGAGCAAGATAGGGAACCAGAAAGGCATGGCAGTAGTTGCAGAGCAGGCAGGAGCTCATCCACATCTGTGTAGCATTTCGCCCGGCTCAGTCACCTCTGCTTGAGGTTTCCCTTTTGATTTTCTTTTGGACTTTGCTTGTCTAAGCAACACAGTTCACTGTGTTGCCAAGGTACCTGCATTTTAGGTGGCACTGCGCTGAGTGAAGTGGAAAGGAAGCAGGTGAGGTCTCAAATCATGTCCCATCAAAACCACTGTGATTTTATGTATTTGCATCAGATGTGCTTGGATGCAAGGATTCGGTTGAAGTGCTAAGAGTACAATAAGACTTGCGGTTCAGGGACTCAACACCAGAATGCTGCACTTCTCAAAGTGCTGTTTACTGTTTACCAGCAGTGCTGATACATGTGTTACAAAGCTGTCTTGCTAATACATGCTTCAAATCTAAAATGAGCAATGAAACAGTCTCTCCCAACATGGATGTGCCATTCCTGAGGTATGTATGCAGAGGAAAACAGAGCACCAAACATGCTTTAATTACAGCTCTGAGTGACACTACTGGCAGAGGTGTAAGACCACTGCATTTTGTGATTCGAGCTGCCAGGAAATTAAAACATTTGTGGGTCTTTCATGCAGTCTTTCTCCCCCAGGATGTTAAAGTTAGATGACTTTCAGCATGGTGATGCAGACTGTAAAGGTTCAGAGAATTACCTTGATGGTATGACAGCCTCTTCCATTTCAACTGCAATCCAAGGCTCATCTTTCCTCTGAGGCATTCATTGAAATTCTGTGCACGATATGTTCCTCTGGTTGTTTAACAATGTCTCTCATGTTTGCCCTGATTTAAAAAATCCTCCTTTGTAGCAGAGATAACATAGAGCAGGATGATATAATTGCAGTAAAGAGGCCCTGGAGCTTGCAGTAATAGGATGGTTCATCTGATGTGTACTGCCATTAGAAAATAACCCACGTATGTATGTTCTCAGGGGACAGTAAAGAGGCTTTTAAGGATTACTCTGTATGTAGTATGAAAGCTAATGAGTAAAAGAGCAAGTGCAAAGAAAAGTATTGCTGCATAAGCATGGTGGCACTTCCAGTTCTCACTTGTTTCGTTATACCTCTGTAGCTCCAGAACATCCGTCTCTGCCCAGTACTGTGTGGTTTTTCATGTACTGCAGTGGGTTTGAGACTTTTGCAGACTTTTGAGAAAACTATTGTTTTCATTTCACTGAAAAGTGAGAAGCATGGCAGAGCTAAATTGAGGATTGAAACTGCTGTGTACAAAATAAGTAATTTTGGGAGAGTAGCACTCTCTAATGGTCTGTGCCCTAAAAAAAAAAAAATAAAAAATTTTACTAGAATAATACAGTTTCACAAGCATTGCTGAAAGGTTTATATTAGCCTCAATTCTCTGACCTTCATTCTTTTTCCTGGGCACTGTGCAGAAACATAGGAAGACATAACACACATACTGAAGGACTTGTTTCAAATGTTACATGTAGAATTTGGGCTGTGGTGGGAGGAGATCCAGAGCATCTAGTTTTGATATTAACAACTTTTTGTCCAAGTGGGTTGCCACGTGGCATGACAGTTGTTCCACTTGCATTTGTGCTGAAATAGAAGCCATTTAGCAGAACGGAGATTGGTTTCTTTGTCACAGCATTTTTTCTCTTGCTTATAGCGTTTGTTATGGATAAAAATATTAATTCACCTTTTAATACTCTGTACTCCCTCTGTACGGTTGGAATATATTTTTGTACCTTTTCAGATTTTTGTGTTCAATAGAATGGATGAACTTGGATTTTTCTTTATATATTTAACATAGTAAAGGATCAGGCTTTGCTATCAGGTAAAATGAAGTGGCCTTACTTGAGTTGTAGAACTTAGCAGAGAACATTGGATTTTGACTAAATGCTATACTGGGGTTCTGCAGCAAGGTCTGACATCCATAACTTCATTTAATTCCAATGGGTACTGATCATAGAAGAGAAGTTCATGAATATTAAGGAAGAGATGACAGCCAGCATTGTTGCAAGAATACATGCAGCCCGGTAACCTTATTAAACATCCCTGTTTCTACCCACAAGTCAAGGGGGTAAATAGTCAAGAGTACCTCCTTCTGGACCAAAGAAGTGACTTATTCTCCCTTGAAGTCTAGGACAATTCAGGATACAACCTCTTTGCTCCCATCTAATTAAATTGGAAGTATGTTAGAGTGTATGTGAGGTATTTTTCTCTGTGTATTGATGCTTTTCTGTGTGGTCAGAGGATTGCAAAGGGCTCACAGAGGGAGTAGGAAAAGAGGTCTCACTTTCAGGGGTGCAAGCAGTACTCTACATGTTTGGACAGGGGTAAAGAGTGCCCATGCCCTATGTGCAGGAGAAATTCCTGAAGTCCTTTAAAAGTAATAAGATTGTTAAATTAATAATCCATAGCTTAGTAGACCTCAGCTCTTAAGCCCGTCTCCTTTCCGTATTCCTGCACCCGAAACGTGGAGTCGTTATGTCATGTACTAAGCAGTGTTTGATAATACAGAGGAGATTTTCAGGGTGGAGAGTGTTTGTGTGTGTGTATATCATTGGAACTAGATGGTCTTTAAGGTCCCTTCCAACCAAAGGCATTCTGTGTTTCTGTAATACCCCTATGAGATCATGCCTACATGTTTGTCATAAGTGTAGCTCCTTCAACATTTCCATAAGCTTTTGTTTCAGTTTGATACTCATGTCTGTATAGGGTAATACATTTGTTGTATTTGGAGAATGTGAAACACAAAACTGAGGGGAAGAGAGAGAGCTGAGCATTCAAACATACAGCAGAGCATTAGCAGTAGTCTGACTAAAGTAATGGTAATGAAATCACATTTACTAGACATAATGGAAGGGTTTTCTACTAGACCCGAGTGGTGTCTGGTTGTCTCTGCAGAGCACCAGTCCACCACCCTGCGCCACTGCATCACGATCTAATTCTGTGAGCTGAAATCCAATGTTCCATTACATTCCCCAAATGTGCCACTTGATCCCTGGTCCACCATCCGTCTATCGCTCCTTACGCATCTGGGACTTACTTTAACAACCTCAAGTGACATGAGATGAATTATCTGTTGCTGCTTCTGCTGTCAGTTGACACCTCTCTATTAAACTTCCAGTCTTGCAAATACCAGAATAGTAGTGCTAATTTTTTTATTTCTGTCCTTTATTCCTCCCCCCTATAATTGGTATACTGGAGCAGAAGAGGACTCACAATTTTATTATTGCTGTATAAGCCTTCTGTAAACTCAGTTACAGCACTTCTGATTTTGGTAATTTTTATGACTAAAAAATATGCTGACACTGTATTTGGGCATAGGAAAAGAGCATATCTGAATGTATAATAATCTGGTGAATTTGGGAGATGTTTGATCTGTATCCCAGCCAAGTTAATCACTCATGAAATTTTTTATTTATTTTTTTTTTTATTTGCTCAGTTGACTGGAGACATTAATCTCATATCTGTGGAAAGGCTTCTTTAATGCCAAAAACTTGATCAGAAATACCCAACGTTTCTCTGGCATAGAAAAGATTTTGAAGGAAAGCTATCGGTTGAAAATAGAGCAGCAGAAACAGAGACATTGTTACTTTATTTTTCTTACATAATGAAGAAATACCCAGATGATGATTTTCAATTCGTGAAGTATATTGAACCATGTATCATATTCATGAATATAAATTGAGCAGACGTGACACACATTTTTCATATAAAGATGACACAGACTTTCTCCTTCTGGTAGTTCTTTGTCTGAAATATGCTTATTCTAAGAACATCACTACAGAGTTAACAGTGCGCTGCATAACTGCATGTTAAAAATAGGAGTGCTAAAGAAACATCTTAAAGAGAAAGTATTCATAGATTTATAATATTTATGGCTTGCCACATTTTTCAAGGACAGGATCTTTCTACATCTTCCTTTCCTTTCCTGCTTTTTCTGTAAAAATTCTTCATCTCTAAATATTAGCATCATCCAGCCAGCCCACTTCCATCTGTCTAGGCTCATTCTCAGGCTAGATCATGTTGCTGCTGAGCAGAACACCATTCGTGCTTCACATCCCATCCACACTTCTGCCTCATTAGCAGCTTGGCCCTCCAGATCATCCAGAAAACCTGCAATATTGTGGTGACTTTGAACACAGAGTTAGTCAAGGTTAAAACATTAGCTTCTCATACTTGTGCAGGCACTTGTGTGTCAGCGGTGATCCTACTGAAAAATGGCGAGGACACTCTCTAATTTATGATTTTTCTCCTTGGACAAATACGAAACTAGTGGGATGGAATATGACCTTAATATGCTCTAATTACATAAAAAACCCCTTGCAAATAGGAGCCAGTGTGTATACAGATGTTCTTCTTGATAAAAATAAAGCCATCTATGTTTACATCATGCTAGGAATCTGCTTTACAAGTAAGATAAGAGGGTAAGATAAGAAATGTGACCTGAAAGAAACTTCCAGATTAGACTGTGAAGGCCAAATACTGGTGTCCTTGGAGTTGATGGGAGTTTTGCCTCTGAGAAAGTAGCCAAAAGACAGTAGCACCGTGTGTTTCTTTAAGGATTTACAGTCCTGCGCTGCAGTCAGACATCCCTCGAGGAGGTCTCTGCCACAGGGTAAAAGAGCATAACAAAGGTGTGCTGCCTGTTCATGTTAGCCTGCCTGAGCTGTCAGCTCACAGCATTTGTTTATTACATCTCAATTTTCCTTTCCAGTAATGCTTCCCTAGAAATGAGCTTTGGCTAATTTTTGTCTTATGTGGGGAGAAATGATGGGATCATTTGCTGTTCCTTAGAACAGTTGTAATTTTGCCCTTACAAGCAACAGGGTATTTCAAGACATCTTTCTTCTTCCAGGTTACCAGTCTGTCCTGCCGAACCAGCAGCAGGGGTTCCAGGGTCTCATGGGAATGCAGCAGCCGCCCCAAAGCCAGAACCTGATGAATAATCAACAGGGAAATCAGGTGCAAGGCATGATGGTGCAGTATCCAGCCATGTCATCTTATCAGGTACTTAGGAACCCTAAGGAAAAACTTCTTTTCTTGGAGAGTGCTTAACTGAATTGAGTTTTTGTAGCACTCAGTGGTCACATAGCTTCATCTGGACAGTGTGTGGCAGGAGGCCTCCTGATGAATAAGTCCTAAGTCACATCAGTTTCTTTGCTTCCTGTTAACATAGTCTTAGTATTCCTGATTTTAATTTTAAATTGGGAATACTTCACATGCACTATTTATTACAGCCTGCAGTGAGGGTAAAATGTCGCAAAGAATGAAGGAATTAGACTTCTTCCTGTGAAGAAAATTAATTTAAAAAAATATAAGAACATTGTTTATTTCTTCTTTTTTTGCCAGTACTGTTTCCTGTAATGAAGTTGAGGGCTTTGCCTGATCGAGTTAAAAATTACTCATCTGTGGAGACTCCTGCCAAGGTCTCACCATGTCTTCTATAACAAGCTGTAGCCAGATGGATTATTGTTTATTGGGTTCTGGGGAGAGGGAAGGCAGTGTCTTGATTTTTACCGGGTCTGTAAGTTCCCAGACTTATTTTCCCACCTTATACCTAGTTTCTGTGAAATATGCCAAGAGCATGTGAGAGGTGTCCTGTGCTTACATTTCCTACTGGTCCCTCTGGAAGGTTAAGAAACTAAATGACATCTAACTCATTTTAATAGATTGCACTGATTGAGCAGCCGTTCCGCTTTTCCCTTGGCTTCTCTGAAAACACTACAGCAACCCAGATGGAAATGGGGGAATTGCTTGTGGGTAAAATTTTCCCCTTACATCTTCAGAATTACTGTATTGAAAATGCATTTTAAAGGTTAATGATCAAGTTAGAGGGTTAGAACTTTCAGATGGCCTAGATATAGCAGGGTCGAGTCTTTCATTTGCATTGAGCCCAGAAATTCATTGTCCACTAGGTCATAACAGACACACTTTCTTGACCTAGGAGCAGTGGAAATTCTCTTTGACCCTTCTCTAACAAAAAAATCTTCAAAATGAGAACAGTTCTGAGCGGCACAAAATGCCGCATTTTGGCGGAACATTTAGTATACTCAAATTCGGCTAAAAGGAACATGGGGATACTGGTAACCTACTTTAATTTTCTTAGTAATTGCTATCTTCTCTTTTTCCTACGTCTTTCTGTATTCCTACCTAGGTGCCAATGACCCAGGGTTCTCAAGGATTGCCGCAACAATCATATCAACAACCAATCATGCTACCTAATCAATCAGGTCAAGGAACACTTACAGCCACTGGAATGCCTGTCTACTGTAATGTCATACCTCCTGCCCCACAGAACAACCTACGGTTGATTGCCCCACACTGCCCCTCCAATAACGTTCCAGTTATTTCTGCCAGCTGCAGGACAAACTGTGCGAGCATCAACAATGCAGGGTGGCAGGTCAAGTACTGACACTGTGGCTTAGAGTGGATATATGAGGGTAGCGGTGCATTATTTGACAAATAAATCATGGCCTTCAAATGAAGAGGAACATAACAGGATAAGCAGTTAAGGGCATAAGTACTGACTATGCTCAAGTGATTTGCTGCTGGAAAAATCTGTAAAAAGAAATAAAAGTAAAATAAATTTTGAAAAAAAAAAAATGTTTGCTGGTTAATGGTGCATATTTTTGTCATGTCTGCTAGGTATGCCTTTATAGCTTAGCTAGTGACATGAATTCATTGAGGTAAGATTTTTTCCTACCACTGAACACCACTGTGTAGATTGTAATATCCCCGATTCGGATTAGTTTTGTACTTTGTGTTGAGTTTGTGAAGCTAAAAGTATTTAAAAATATAATAAAAATCACATTGTACCAAAGCTGTAATGGAAATGAAAAAAAAAAAAAAAGAAAACAAAAAGAGAATTACTGAATGGAAGGAATAATTTATATACACTATAGAGTTTTTTATGGATATATACTGTATTGTAGTGCTTAATCACAATAAAGCTATTTGACCTCATGGAAGAAGGTCATGTTTCTACCACCTGCTTGGTCTCCTCTGTTTCTCAGTGAACTTCCATTTGGTTCTGCATTGTCTTGTTTCAGGTGAAGCGAATGGGGGAATGGCGCTTAATGGGCTTACAGGAGTTTGATGAGAAGACAACATACCTCTGTCTCAGCATATATACCATAACAGCTAATACCACTTAGAAATTGTAGCATAGCCACACAGGAAGTATTCCGTGAACGATGTACCAGTTCATCTTAAACTAAGTTTGCACTTTTCCGATCCCTAGGACGGCCAGTAATGTCACAAACACAATTCAACATTGTTACAAGCCTCTACTAAGTCATACATCTCCAAGAGGCCATACAACAGTTGTATATTGGAAGACATAATTGTCACATGATACACCATCCACTGGATGAAAGATCAGCTGCTACTGATGTAGCAACCACAGTACCCAGTAATTCTGCTACACAGATACTCTGCCCAGTCATTGGTACTCCAGCTGTAAGCCATTTTGACACAAGAAGATGGCCCAAGAATCTGGTCCGTTGTGTTCAAGTAAGTGGGAATGAACAATATATTTGGGGGTTTGGCATTTAAAAGACAGTGGTTTGCCAGAAATTTTTAGAACTTTTTTTAATTCCAGCAGTGTTTCTCGTTACTGTGTCCATCTTCAGTCAGATTCTCTGCTTGTTCTGATTGATTGGTTTTGATTCATAAATGCTGCATTGAGTTCCTCAATTTGATTCAATGATGACAACCTTTGAGACACAAATGTGTTTATCAGACAAAAGCTGGTGTTGTTTTTCACTTAAACTGCATTTTTAATAAATTTTGAACACTTTTACAATAGGTAGGAGTTGAGCGCTCCAGAATAAGGCATGCACATGATGAAAAACACTGAGATCCTTTTGTGTGTAAAATCTGTATGTGTCGTAATACAATTTTAGATCCACCCAAGATTACAGCAGCCTACAAGGCCCTGGACCATTGTTAATCTGAATGTGAAAGAGCTTTTATTTTACATTTAAGATAGCTGACCTTTCCTTTACTTTCTACTTCAGCTGTGGAAACAAGAACTGGAGGGGCTACTTCCCATTGTTAAACCAGATAGTTTTCTTTTCTATACAATGAACAGATATCTTTCAGACTTCAGTCTTTTTTTATGTGTGTGTCTTAAAGTGTGGAATCCAGTCCTGTGGGATCATAACAAAGCCAAACACTGAATTTTATGTAGTGTAATCATGATTCATTTGCTGAGAGACAGTGAAGAGCATGAGCAGTTAAGTAAACACAATTCACTCTTCAATTAGAGGTGAAATGCCTTGGGAGAGCCTGGTGATTGATTTTTTTTTTTTTCTTTTCCTTTTTTTAAATCAAGAGGCTGCATTTGAATGTTGCCTGTGACCCTGAGCTCTCATTTCAGATGCCCTGCATTGTATGGCTTATTTCCTTTTAGTGTTTTATATACTACAGAGGTTTCTCTCCTAGCATTACTATAATTACACGTAATTGGATTTGCTGCTGCAGAATGACTGACAGTGGAATGAATGGGTGTCCTTCTCTGTCAAGACTCCACAGTCCAGCAGGAAGGACCTACCTGCAGGTGATCTTGTGCAGGACAGATTTGTGTGTGCCCAGGCTGAACGAGAGGGGAGGGAAGGGGAATCTCTGTGCTCCCAGTGTCTGGAGTGAAGAGATGCTTTGACTGTCACTATATTTAAGTCCTATTTCTTTTCTTCTCCAAAGCGCTACTGTTACCTTATTAATCTTCCCACTTGTCAGGGCTGGTAAAAAAAAATCCACTCTCAGCATCATAGATCGATGGCAAGCTGGGCTGTAGATGCTCTCAGTAGAGATGGGGAAGAGAGTCAAAAAGGAAAGCCTAGGAATCCTGCTTCTGCAAAGATGGAATTTCCTCATGTCTTTATTTCACTTTTGGTCATGTCCCCTTCGCAAACAGCATATCCTGTGCCTGACCATAGCCATGCTTTCCCACAGTTTACCTGTCTCTGCTAGTACAATGACCAGCTGGTATAAAACATATCCTTAGCTGTGTGAGCAGGGATCCTCTCAGCCTTTGACAGCAGCACCTACCTGAACATTAATGTACGTTCCTGCTGAAATGAGACTTTAGCTTTTGTGTAAGACTGAGCAGTTTCGGGAGGAGGTCACAGCCACCCACCCCAAAATGGCTTACATCCTCTGATTGTCTCACTCTCCAAAGAGTTTGTATCTCCTTAGGCATATGAGGAAACTGAATCTGTTTTCCCTCAGCTATGGAGAATGCCCTAATTATTACAGTATTATATACATGGGAGAGACATCTCACGTATTTGTTTTATGCTGGAAGAATTTGCATTTGAAGACAAGTAATTTTTTTTCTATATCAAGTAAAGCACAAAAATTATCCTCCAATTTTATATTTTAATCATAAGATATTTTTAAGTCTCCTAAACTTTTTGTTCATTAATAAAATTATTTTGAGCTGGATTGCTTAGCACCCTTCTGCTTTTAAACCAGAGATGTTTCAGCATCGTCAGAAGGGGAATAAGAGTTAAAAAGAAGTGACCTGCAAATACATGTAACAAAAATGGGTAGGTGAAGCTCAACATTTTTTTCTCAGCCTTTTGAAATATTTATAGGTAATCTCCATAAGAGGAGTGCTGTTAGATTCACCTGGCCAAACCCAGTTCAAGCAACTTATCAATAGGTCACTATGAGTTCAGAGACCAGCTCCAATAAAATTATTGACAGGACATACACTTCTCCTGTGGGGATGTTCTGTCACTGAGGGCTTGTTTTTTCTCTAGTCTTCCCTTGGAATTTGGCAGACTCGGGCATCTACTCTGGCACTCCTGTTGTGATGCTAGGGACTGTTGCATTTTCCCTTTGCCTACTGCATCCTTTCCTGGTTAATTGTGCTTTCTCCTTCTTTTTACATTCTATATCTGATGGAAAGCTCTCCCAACGCCCCTTACATATTTAATTTGTCACTTTTTTTTTTAATTTGTATTGCATTGAGAAACCAAAGAGGCATATCCTGAATTAAGGTGACTGCATTAGATGACCCCTTTTGGATGGGTCTAATTCATTTGGGCTGTCATTTTCAGAGACTGTGCATCCTAACAGAAGCCAGATACCATTTGCTATTGCTTTGTCCTTTGTGCTGCCCAAAAAGTCAATGATTTTCTCCTAAAGCTGTATTCTCTTATGCTTCTGTTTAACTCTGTGTGGAAAAACTTCCTATACTGAAGGAAGACTGCACAAATTATCCCAGCAGCAAGGAATGGAAATGTTCAGGGAGGCTGTAGAATGCCCATCTTGTTTTCTGCTCTCTTAGCCATAGCATGGGGACCCTACCTGACATGGCCATTGAGTGCTTCAATAGGATTGTTTCACTTGTGTTCCTAAGATGTGCACAGGTCAGTGTCTTTTCAGCCCCTCCATTTGTTAAACTGGCCTGTGTTGCCTCCTTGGGCTAATGGTGGAGAAACCAGTTTCCCTCCCTTCATGCTCAGTGGAGAGGTTCTGATGGAGGGTGATGCCCCTCCAAGTCAGGGCTGGGAGTTTTGGAGTGTTGTCTCTCAGAGTTCCTCTCGATGGGTAAAGGGAGAGGAAGACTCAGTCATCAGAATTACTTAGCCCTGAGCCTGTGCTTCAGAAATGCTCACGGCTTCCTCACCTGCTTAGCTCATATTGTGTAAAATCACACTGCTGGTGTAGGGCATTACCATCTACTCCTGGGCAGTGGGCAGCTTAGGGCAAACATTGAGGCCATGTCGACTGGTGTTTCAACTGCAATCCTGCGAGTTTCAAGAAGTCTGTAGCAAGGTGGGGGTTGGTATGTTTTCCAACGTAACAATTGTAGGACAAGAGGAAATGGCCTCAATGCACCAGGGAGGGTTTAGGTGGGATATCAGGAAAAATTTCTTCACTGAAAGGGTGATCAGGCATTAGAATAGGCTGCCCAGGGAAGTGGGGAAGTCACCATGCTTAAAGTGTTCAAAAGATGTATGGATGTGGCATTTGGAGACACGGTTTAGTGACGAACACAGTGCCACTAGATTAATGGTTGGACTCCATGATCTTAGAGGTCTTTTCCAGCCTTAATGATTCTATGACTCGTATCTGTGTAGCAGAATATAGAAATGCCTTGAGCATTTTGGAGGAGAAGACTCTCTGCATGCACATTGCCTGTGCCTACCACAGTGCAGGTGATGCAGCAGTTTGGGGGATGCCCACTTCCCAAAACGGGGCAAAAGATGGCCATTGCTAATTTAATTTCTGTCCCTGGTTTGCTTTAAGAATCGACTGTCTTCCTTACTGGTTCCTTTCATTCTTCAGGAGAGTGGCTATAATAAGCCTCTGAGACAGTGGACTGATGGTTAAATATTTAATGCCACACAGTGTTTCTGGGGATGGTTGGCCCTGCATTCAGTGATTGGCATGAACTATTGCTGTACTGCTTTGTTTTGCGGACTTTGGCTTACACAGTGCTGAAAATACAACTTTCCAGTGCTTACCGGAGGTGAGCATCAAACCCCACTCTTCTGGCTCCTTTTACAATATCCCACCAACTGTGGAAGGGGATGACTCCTCATTATCTCTCCTGATATAAGGACAAGGGGACATAAGAGAAATTTTGCCTACTAAACCAGCAGCCTCCAAACAAAGGAAACATAAGAAGAGCTCTTTTCCCCCCATTGAGTATACAGGCCACCTGTGGCATTCCTTGCTGCAGGATGTAAGTGCCATTTCTGGAATAAGTCGACATGGTTAGAGAAGAATTTTGTACTGAAAGCTGCTAAATACAGCCAGACAGTGTTTAGTCCACAGAGGCAGAAAACAGTCTGAAGACATGTTGCCATATCATTACCACATTTATAAAGCCTTTCCCCAGAAACTATTAGAGATAAGTACTGGACTGGGAATGAACATCTGACCTGATAAAATATGCAGTTCCATAAAGCAGTATTTGTTACCCAATACTTAATAGGCTAATAATAATAATAAATAATACTAAAAATTGGTGTCACCTGACAGAATCCATCCTGTAACAAAACAAAAACTCTAAGGATCAGAAGGAGGAGGTGAGGCTAACCTTGGGTTAATTTTCTTCTGTTTGTTTAATGTCAGATGCCCCTGACTGCATGAGTAACTATGACTGACCTCACACAGCTGCCTGTTCTGCTATTCAGAGTAGGATGTAATACCACATTGAGAATGAAATAAACCTTCCAGTGAGAAACACCTCATGATCCTTTCACCATCTTTCATTTCTTCTTTGTAACATATAATTGTTCATTATTGTTGTAAAGGTTAATTAGGCACAAGCAATGCTTTTGTGCTAAGAGTGGTTTGCTTCACTTGATAATAATTGAATTTTTTTCAGGTGGCTTTCGGTATGTAATCTCTCATTTCATGTCAAAAGTCCTGTCTTTGCCAAGCCTCAGGTGTAATTGCTACTAAGAGTGGGTTTTACAGTATTTTTTTATGACTTAAGAGGGGTTAATTGATGTAGGAATTGCAGGAAAATACTGCAAGAGAGGACCTGAGATTAGCTATCAAGAGGAAGAATAACAGGTGTTCTGGCTAAATTTACGGATGGGTTGATGAAAAGCAGTATTGAACTCTTCCCTGGTTTTCATTTGGAGAGATCAGCTGCAAACGTACACTTAAAGGAGCACTATATCTCAGTTCATCCTTGTGTTTTTAAGGAATAGTTTTGGAAAAGTAGGTCAAAAAATTTTGCCTTTTATGCTGTGGGTGCAGTTTTACAAAAGGCATTTGTAAAAAGGAAATGTAAGAGGAAGGTAGTACGTAGCAAAGATACACACTCCCCAGCAGAGAAATTATATCCATTGAACTCTACTAAATATATCCCCAAAGAAATGTTTAAAAAAGGCTCCCTCAAAGACTGCTGTGTATCTTGAGATAAAAAGCAGGCTTCACAGATCCCAAGGCTACACGGGTTTTTTTAACCCTAAGGATAAATCACATGGGTGTGAATCAAGGCACTTGCCATAGCCAGGTTTTGCTTGCAGATTTGTGCCAGATCATCTCCACTGTCAGGAAACACTGCTTTTATCTGCATGGAAAACAGATGTACATGAACTCCTTCCATAATTTTTTATTTTTTTAGGCAGTGGCTTATGAGTGTGATAGGAAGAACATGTGAATTGATAGTAGACAAGATTGTAAATTTTCTACTTAGTTCCCATTAATTTTGATCTCACCAAAATCAAATCCTGTGCTAAGTGGAGCTTGTAGGGGAAAAAGCATTCTGTGCATGTGAGTAAGAATTTTTGTGATTACGAAAAATGGATTGTTTGGATTTTTCTAAAGCCTTTCAATTAAAACAAAGATTTTCCAAACTTTCTCATAACTGTGCTCCTGTATTCCAAGCTAAGTGTTGCTGATTCACTGCGGGCATGATTTAGACAGGGAACAAAATGTCGGGAGATGGGTGGTCACAGTACAATCCTTTTCCATGCAAAATTTCATACAGTTATTTGCACAACAAATGATCTTATTCTCCCGAGGAGGGAATAAATTGACATTGAGATCAAAACTTAGTGGGTAAATCTGGACAAATTCTGCCTTTGAGATAAAAACTTCTAAAATACATTAGACAATATTTCCATAGTGGGGGAAAAAAAAACCCCAAACAACAACAACAACAACAACAACAACAAAACAAAAAAAAAACCCAAACAAACAAACAAAAAAAAAAAAAAAACCAAACCAAAACAAAAAAAAACAGAAAACAAACAAAAAAAAAGAAATTACTTTCCACTCTCAAACTGTGATGCCCATTGTAAACGCCAGGAGGTCAGACCTTAAAACAAAGTGCTGCATATTTGTAAGCTTCTTCTAAATAACAGTTTAGAGCAATTCACACATACATTCTCAGTTAATCTCATTAACAGTAAGTAAAATGAAAGTAAAATGGAGGCCGGCAAGCATCCAGAATCTCCCTGACCCAAATTTTCAATGAGAGTCAAGTCTTGGCCACACTTGAGGTTGAGTGAGGTTTCTTTCATGTGAAGCAAGCAGGAATGCTTTTGCATGGAGCTCACATGTGGCACTTGAGCTCCTGTGTGCATTAAAGGCCACTCTTTCATTTTGTTTCATCTGTACAGATGAAACACTGAGACAGACACTGCTGTAATTCAGGACTGCTTCAGGCATCCACAGTTCTGCTTCCTACTGGGTGCGTGAGCCTGTTGGGCAACATATTCCCATGACTATGGGCTACACACAGCTCAGTGCTTCTTTTACAGGCATGAATATCAGAAATCCACATGTCATGGGGCTCGCTGTCATCTTCCACTAGGCTGAAACTACCAGGGTGTGTTTCACAAACTACAAAGGGGTCCAAATGATATGGAAGACACTCGGGTAAATCTGGATGCATGGATAAATCTGGATCCTTCCTGCTGTTCCGGAGGTGGAGAGGGGGGATAAAAAGGACTCTTTTAAGTATTTCTTGAACAGATTATGTCTTGTCAGTCCACTGGGACTTGAAGATTGTATGTGGTTGGCATGTGGTGGAAGAAGTTACTGCCGATGCGTGAAGAAAGATGTTGCAGACATCAGACCTGTCACACAGCAGTGGAATGAGCTCTGGACATGAAGCATTCATACAGCACAGGAAAAATTTTGATCTGAGCATTGTTCTATTATTTATTCATGTGCTTCTATGCACCCCTGGACTGGGGCTGTATTTTTTGGGAAGCTGTCTTGCACTACAGCAGATGTTTGTGATGCAGGGCTAGAAGTATCGCCCCTCTTTCCTTAAGAAATACCTGGGCTTTGGATCAATTTTTTTTTTTTTTTGGGGGGGAAGGCTAGTTTTCTGAACAGATTTATATATCTCTTTAGCACAAAATGTCTGTTAGTCAGAGTAACTAACATTAGAAAGCTGCAAGTTTTTCAAACCACTCATCCCACACAGGACCCTGCTGGTATAACTCTCTTTTCATCCGTAAAGCACGAGCTTTTTAAAAAACAGGCGGTGACGTTGAACTACAAAGGTACCAGTGGCTCTTTTAAAACATTTTTGTGCAAATACTTAAGTCCTTTTTTTTGAGACCTGACAATTTCTTCTGCATTCAAAAGCATCAGAAATACCTGAGAGTAAGCTGCAGTGGCAGGGCCTTTTTGCTCAATTTTATGTGATGAGCTCTGTGGATGCTGTAAGACAGGTACCAGTGTCTGTAATAGAATTTTTACTGTGTTTCTTCGCTCTTTTCTCTCCTCTTTGTGCTGTCCAGTTTTGTTCCAGATAAATAAACTCATACTGCTGGGAGCCAGGTGTGAAGAGTCTCTGAAACATCTTACACAGGAAACAAATGGCTTGCAGATTCAGTCAGAGAGGTGTGATGGTAGCTACTTTTTGGGAGCACATGAGGAGGTTTCGAGCAGTTTAAATGATGCTGTGTGCTTCAGAAGTGTATGCTGAGCCCCTGGAGCTTAGTGTGGCAAGGTCTCTGAAGCTGCTGCCTAAAATGAGGAGCCTGCACTCGTGCTGGTTTGTGGAAAGTGAGAGATCTGCTTGATGCCAATGTGGTTTGCAAATGAAGTCATACCATGGCTGCCTGTTCTCTGTGCATATTATGGACCGTGTGGCAGGGGTCTTTGTACAGCAGAAGCATGAAAAAAAAGAGCTGTGGCCATACACAAGGTGCCAGAGAGGGCGTTTCTAGTACCAGAAATATGTATAAGATCAGTAGAAAAAGGATGCTTAATGCTCTGGCACCTTTGAGATCCAGAAGACAGATAAAACAGATGTTAATAACCATGGTATGGGACTGGTTCTGTGGGAGAGGACCAATCTTTTGAGCTCACAAGAGAAACACAGGCAGAAAAAGCACCATTTGAGATTCTCAACCTGTACTAGCAACAAAGAATATTCTCTTTTGCTGCTGCTGCTTTTATTTAGAAGAAGAGCTATTATCCTTAGTTTTTCATGATAAAAACATATCCTTTACAGAGATCTGTGAGGATGCAATATTCCAGGGTGGCATGAATCACTCTGTGCAAGTCCCCATTCCTCTCTCTATTGACACTGGGGGAGCCAATATAATTAGTGCAGCTTGACATCCAACTTCTATACAGTGAGATGTGGGAAAAATGATACCCAGGGCACAGAAATCATTCCAGGTACACCAGTGACAAGTACTGGATTGCCAATGCCCTGTGTCAACTATCATTAGAATACACTCTTCTACCACCAGGTGTAGCACAGCCTTTTTTAAATGAATCAGTGCAGTGTGTGTCATGGGTAGTAGATGGAAGAAAGGCCTGAAGGTCTGTGATGCTCTCTCACAGAATGACTTATTTCTTCGGAATTAGTGACATCTTGAGCTAAGGGAAGACCAAGGGAAGTGCTGGCCATGTGAGCTTTGCTGCTGACAGGTAACAGAGCAAGTACTTTCAATTCAGTGCACTGAGTCTCTGAGTCCCATAAAACCAAGGGTCACAACCATTCTGTTTCTCAGCCTATTACCCACTGTATTTCTTCAAAACAGTAATTTATCTGTGTCTGGCTTCTCAGCTGGACTGTTTCAGAGTGCAGTGGTGGCTGTCAGTGAGAGAATTTGGGTCCTGCACCAGCCTACGCAGGAGTTAAGACCCTGACAGCAGAGACCCACATTGTCAGTGGCTTTCAGATAGCAACAAATATCATCTGCCAGCACAACTGCCTCAACAGATGCACATTCCTGTCAGTCAGCTTTGGTTCCCATCCACATTTAGCTTGCAAACAGTGCCTAATGCCAATGGCCCCAGACATTCAGCTATGCGACCTTCTGGTCAGTTGTGTGGACCAAGTCCTCCTGGCATCTCTGAAGCTCAGAGTCATGATAAAGCAGTCATCCTGCTCAGTAATCTGCTGTGATGCTTAATCCTGCACTTGTTTCTTGCTTACTTATGGCAGCTGAAGTGGCATTAAGAGCACCCTGTGTCAGTGGCACTGGAATCTGGAGCTGGGCTTCAGCAGGCACTGGTGCTGCCTCCTCCCAGGCAGCCCTCAAAACTGCTGGGCAAAGTCCAGCGATGAAGTGAGCAGACACGACCAGTATAAATATTGCACATGCTCGGCTTTTAGGAGAGGCAGTCACTCCAGGGAATGAACAGAACAATTTTGCCAGCGCTATTTTTCCAATCTCAGTCAGAGTAGACACATTCTCCCCAGAGATGCGTGCTCTCCTGCAAACTGGAGCAGTGCCCTGATGGGTTGGTGGCAAGGCAGGCCTGATAGTCTCCTGCCCAGGCACACTGCTGGGCTCCAGTCATGCCTCTCTTTGCTTTTAGACATAAGCTTAGTCCACCATTCACAGAACACTAACTTTAGCTCCCCTCAGAAATGTTGGACTGCAAGTCAGGAGTGTAAAAGTGACACTGGTAAACGCATGTGTTTAGTGCACTAGATGCTACTATATAAGGTAGCAGCATTTTTTTCTTATCCTTGTCATTTCCATCATGATTCTACAGAAAGAGGTAGGACATGAATGGAAGTTGTTTTACGCTGACATTAAGTCCTTCTGAAAACCTAGCTAATTAAAATTGTGTTATGTTCCAGTTTTGTTACATCTCTGCTCTCAGGGTACATGGGATAGTGGCAAATACCAAAAGCAAGATGGACAAGTGTAAATAATTAGCTAATTTAGTAGTGAACTTGAGTGCTTTTTATTTTTTCACTCATTTGTATTTTCTCCTTCTTCTGAGTACTTTCACAGTTGTGTATTTTTCTTACAATGCTGTTCACCATTGAACATCAACTAGAAGAGAAGGGAAGAGTTATTTTTTCAAGCATGGACATGACCTCTGAATTTCTCCCTGAATTTTGTTTATTTTAAATTCACAATTCCTAAACTCAATTTAATTATTTTTTTCTTTAAAACACTAGTCATAGCTACAAAATGGTCTTGGAAATAGGATGTGGTATTAAAAGTATAAAAATAGACATTGCACAGGAAAATATATTTTCCCCATAAAATAAGTTGTCTTACATGCTGTTGGCACTCAAGCTAGCTTTTGGCTAAAATACACGAGATACTAAATGTGACTTTAGTTGGCACGTCTCTTTGAAAGAGCATTCTGGTTGAATGTGTGCAGCAGAGTTGTCCATTGCACAACACAGATGGACAGGAAAACTGCCATCTCAGGGATTAGATTTGCAAAGTCCTTGCAACTCCCTGTTTTACACAAGGTAATACTAGTGTAAGCCAGAGCCATGAACTTGCATTAAGGTGTCACTGTTTTGCACATCTGTGTCCGTCTGTGTGCACAGATTCAGCTTCTGGTGTGTGCTGGTATCTACAAACAGCAGTAGTGGCATCGATATACAGGAAAATGATGATAGTGTCAGATGTTGCTAATGTGGAGCTTCTTGACTGAAATGTGCTTTTTCCTGTTCTCTTTTATTAAAAGTCTTAAAATTTCTACCCACTTTCAGGGGAAGTGCTGATCCTATAGGAAACCCTCTCCAATAGTACCAAACTCTTGATAATTTTCCCCAGATGTTCCATTGTATACTCCCTGCATAAGGAGACTAGCCTAATCATTTCTTAGCAGATGGAACCACTTGGGTGAAGGGGTTTGACCAAGATCATGCAGAAAGTTAGCAGGCTGCAAAATAAAAACCCCAGAAAACAAAAAGAGTGCAAGAGTTCAAAACACAAACTTCTTCCATGAAGCTGATGTTAAAACTAGGAGACACCAGCATGGTAATGCTCAAGGCTGTAATGATTTCCTTATCCCCAGTGTTGCAAAGGAAGGTGCAGGATGAATCCCAGAGGTAGGATTCATGCCTTGATTATTCAGAGCAGCTTAACTTCAAAGGCAAGGAGTAAAACCTGCGTGGTTCCACCCCTGCCTGCTTGTACCGTACTTTCCTACTCAATTCTTTTTTGTCCTAAGAGGAGAAATAACAGGGTTGTTGTTGTATTGGCAACTGAAGAAATCCAACTTGGACAGATTATAAGATTATAGAACCTGACTTCTCAAGGTGTCAGAGGTGTGTATATATATACGTAGATGTGTGTATATATATATATATATATATATATATATATTCACACATATATATATGTTGTCCAAAGTTGAAAGTATAACAGGCCTGAGAGAGATGACAAATCTCAAAAAAGATGGACAGATCTGATTTTTTTTTTTTTAACTACCACAGCTCTAGTGAAACAAATCAAATACAGCTTTAAAACTTCCCTGCTTGAACTTCTCCTCTTCCCCTTTCCTCTCCCTGGGGTTTCTGTTTTAGAGCCCTTGAACTGATTTGTTGAGACAGATCAAAGTATAAAGTATTTCTCAGCTGGTCTTATTTCTCTCACTGGATTGTAGTGGCAGGAGACAGGCAGCTCATTACAACTGGGAGAGTGCTCCTACGAAAGCAACTTCATTACAGCCGGTAAGAAAAATAAGATCCTGCTAAAGCTATAGTTCAGTCTCACCATCAGAGAAATAAATTATTTTAGAATGAATAAATAATGTCACACTGCTTCTCGTTAGGGTACAAGGCTGAATATTAACATAATGTTAAATACATCTGAACTGTACTGCTTCTGTCTGGTGTTGTGAAGGATTTGAAGTACATCTTGGGTTTGTCCAATTTTGACCACGTTTCTCCTGTGCTTGTTCATTTTCCTCCCTCTTCGACAGTGCTTCAGTGGACAGAGAGGGTGGGGAGGAGGCTATGCACCTCAACAGCCGGTCAGCCTGCTCCAGATGCTGACTGTTCTGTCAGGCACTAGAAAGAATTTGGTCTGAGTATGTTTTTGAGGTGCATGAACATGGTTATCTGAACCCAGCTGTGGCTCCATATTTTTTCCAAGAGTGTATCATTTATAAATCATGTAGCCCAGGCCTGTTGGCTGTGAGGGACAGTTTGAGAGCAGCTCAGAGCAGGCAAGTTAGGAGGCTTCTTGATGTAGACCATATAAGTGAGCTGCCTTTTCATAAGCTCCTGTCAGTCAAGAGGGAGGACAAGCTTTCTGCCTTTGCTCTCTGCTCCTGTCCTTCTCCCAACACTATCGCTTAGCAGCCCCAAACCTAGAAAAAAGCCTCATATTCCTTTAACTAATCAATGCCATGGCTTGCTCCCAGCTATGCAGACTTTGTGGGTCAGGCTAGAGAGAACGATGGCTCCATTCAGCAGCAGAGCTGGTTTGTGAAATTATCCCCTGAAAGGATTTTAATATCAGAAAGAAGTTAAAAGAAGAGAATAAAAAGAGAAATGACCCAACTAAGGCCATGGTTCAGCAGCAGTCATAGGAATGGATTTCAGGTCTCCTGACTCCTATGAAATCACAGGAATTCTGAATTCATGAAATTCTGAAATACATTTGAGAATGTATTCAGAACATTCTGAATGTTCTGAATGGTTTTACAGGCGAACTGAGAATGCAGAAAGCAGAATGGAAGTACCTTTAATTGGAAAGGGACTCTACTCCTGCAGGTTTGTGCTTATGTTTCAGCTTAAATACATCATGATATATGTTGTGGGGTCTTCTGTCCTCCTTTCCTTCTCCATGAGATAACAAAGAGCCAGAGAAAGGGATGCCCCTGTAGGGAAATGTAACTATATTACATGTCAGTTGGTGATAACTTTTAGAGCACCAGGACTGTTCATTTTGGACACGTATGGCTAGAACACGGGAGATATCCTGGGCAGTGGTACTAATGCAGGCCGAGGAGCTTATCTGGCCTAGATGAGCAGGAGACTCCATTTAAAGCCAGTGCAGCTGTTCCATCTACACAAATGTTAAACATCACTCAGGCTTTGCTGCAACTTCCCTCGCAGAGTAAGATAAGATGTGGGATGGAAGCAAGGTCAGATCCAGAGTTTGCTTGCTAAAGGAAAAAGTTGAGTATGGACAAGAGACAGTAAAGGGATAAGGCATTTCCAAAGCTGGGCTTATTGCCCCTTGTATGGCTGCAGGGGAACAGGACGTGAAGAGCTGGTGGATCCAAGCCCATGACTCAATAAGTTTTTCTCTGTATGCCCCCATGTTCATCTCAGCAGCAGCAGCCTGGTTTCCTGGATCTGTGGTGTAGAAAAAGCAGGTGGTCACTTACAGGATGGAAAATGAAACATGGCTTTCCCGCTTTACCTGTACTGTATGCTGAGATTTTAAGAAGTGTACCACCAATTTTTTGCCAGGTTCTTGCAAGACATAGCAAAATCAGTCTGTGTTTTGTGAACCCAGATATAGTGCACTCCAAGGTTCTCTGGAAAGAAAGGACCAACAAAGATGTGACATGAATGTACACTCCTGAGGAAGGGCTGGAAAACATCAGGTTCTCTCCCAAGCCCCATCTCAGCAGGCCTATTGTGAAATCAAATTTCCTCAACAAGGCAAGGTTTGAAAAACATAAAGCACATGAAGTCTCCTGAGGAGGCTGTATTTGAAAATTGCGTCCTCAGTTTGCTGTGGTTTAACAGCATGAGAGTGGGCTCATTAGGATTTCCTGTATGCTAATGTCACTCTCTGATAGCTCATTCATCTCACCTTTCCATGGTGCTCCCATATGGACACATACGTTCAGTATCTCTGTGGGGTCCGTGACCAAATTCAACGTCCTTGTGGGTACGTTTTAAGCACGTGGAATAGCTAAGCATCATGATGTGTCAGTGTTTTCTTGTGTAAAAGCAAACCTAAGCATGAAAACAGAGGAAATACAGCCCAAAATGGACCTCCCACGTCAAGGAAACCTGTCCAAAGGACTGTGTCAACCTGTTGCTTCCATTCTCAGATGACTGTAAAACCACATAGACATTTTGTCTGCCTGTCCCTGGGTGTGTGGTTTGGAGCCATGCCCATCCAGTGCTTTGAGACCTCCTATTCTCCAAGCATGTGGCAAGATTTTCTGAGGTGATTAGCACAGAGAGATTTGGGCTGGTATTAAACACAGGTGGAGGGGCCCCTGGAGCAAAAGGGATTGATGCAAATCTCTCTTTTTCTGGCTGTTTCATAGCTGATGTTTCAGATACCTTGAAGAAACCATTTCATGTGACTGAGCTGGGAAGTTTGAGGCTTGAAAAGCTATGTCAGGAGTGTCTACCCCCTTAATGTGATTTTGTTTGTCCAAACCCACTTTTTCTGGTCTTTTCACAAGTCACAGACACTTTCCCAAGCTGAGTTGACCTGTATGCAGCACCCTTTTGTTTGCTGAGCAGTTTCTGCTCCACAAACACTTCTACAGGATGCTGAGAAAGAGAACAAAGACTTAGCTAGCAGCAAAGGGTCGGTGTCCCTACACACTGGCACTCCAATCTTACAGTAATGCTCCAAAATAAGAGATGAACAAACTTCTTATTCTGTTGTCATGCTTTTGCTCATGAACTAGAAGTTTGATCAGATAAACCTCACAGACAAACTCTAATAAGCACAGACAAAGTCTATATTCCATGAATACTCCTAAGAGTTTTTCTGTTTTTTCAAGGGGCTTAGCCTTGATAACCTCTGATTAAGTCTTGGCTGACAGCGGCTGTGAATTACTTACAGCTATTGGTGGTGGTGATGGGGCAGCTGAATATAATTGATCTTCCTGAGGACTTGTCTTTCTTCCCCTGGAAGGAAGTAAAAGGGTGGTCAGAGAAGAGTACTGGGAGTCAGTACTGGTGAGTACTATTTCTAGTTGTTACTATATTCTGTAGTTCTGGTATCTGAGAATTTTGACTGCTTTGGGATGGTTTTGATGTTGGTAAACAGAGATATTAAGTTTTTCCTACTCTAATGAACAGAGGAAGTGCATCATACAAAGTTCCTGTATATTAAAAAGCTCTTCCCTGCATCTCCCGAAATTTGGGCCTCTGCCTTTTCTTCTAGTTCCCCAGTTCTCTTATTACAGCCTTTATAAGACAGCAATACAGAGGTCTAATTCTACTGCTTTATAGCCTGACACTCCAATCAACCCTCTCCTAAGTCCTTGAGCTGTGACACGCTGAAGATCTTGCCTCATACACACCCTACTTGCTTTTGCTCCCTTTTATTTTGCCTCAGTCCAGCTGCTGAGCAGAGCAACCCCCTGCAAAGGGTTACTGATGTCTGCACAGATAGTAAATACACTGTAGCTGTGATGGACTGGGGGGCTTGGCAACACAGAAGTGTCTGTGCAGGTAATTCTAGAAGGATGGCTGCTAAATAGGATTCATGGCTGCATCATCAACAATACATGTGCTTAACATAAACGTGCACGTTGTCATTTCTAGAAAAGGTCTCACTAGTAAAAAATGCTATGCTCTCTTTTATGAGCAATATTGACTGCTTACTTGCAGTGATCTGAGATTTCTTTCTGCTTGCCAGGATCTTGGGGTTGTTGTTTGTTTCCTTTTTTCTTTTTAATGTGTGAATGGTAGGTATCCTAAGCTTTTCACTAAAAGGAATGGCCAAAGTAGAACAGAGTTTTCACTTTTAAGCAGATATAGTTTTGGCTCTCCCTGTAATTTTTACTTCCTGCTAGCAAAGTATACGAGATTAGCAAAGTATACAAAGAGAACATTAAAGCTGCTTTTTTTTTTTTTAATCAAAACAAAATAAAAAACCCCAAACATAACAGTAGACACAGGATTTTTTTTCCCAGTCTTAGACTCCTCCTAAAGTGTTTCCTTTTGGGCTCAGTCAGAGACAACATTAAGTGCTAGATTGACTTTGCTCTGATTCAGTATAGCCTGTTTTCTCCTTTGGTCTCTGCAGGGCCAGGTTATTATTTAACTGGCAGTAAGATCCTTGTTCCAGGTGAGATACTGTGATAGGAGTCTTTATATGTTCCCTTTTTTGATAATGTATAATTTTAAGATTTTATTAATGCTGTCTTCTGTTCCTGTAGGGCACCTAGTGAAAAATATATGAAACTCCATTTCTGACTAGACCCCTTCAAAAGTGTTTATTTACAGGTCCATGAATCTGAAAATTACTCTCCAAACAACAGAATATTTAATTTAGATGCAACAACCATATAGATAGTTAATAACTTTACACATCCAAACTGATCAAGGTGGCAGCTGATAAAACAGGACTTGATTTATTTCAGACCTCATTGTATTTTTGCCCTGGGTAGCAAGCAAAAGTAATTTAGTCTAAATTGTATTGCTTTTTTTAAAAAAAAAACACCTTTAATCCCAGACCTTATGTTCTACCCAAATCAATAAGAGGGAGAGCCTCTAAACAAGACCTTGTTAAAACTGTGACCTTGCACTTCAGTGCTATTCAGATGAGTTTAATAAGTCAAACAGTTGTTTCTCTGAGATGTTTTGACCCTGTGCAGGCAACAGGCAGATGCAATACATACCAGGAGTAATCTGAGAAGTCGCCTTTTTATAAATTTGTACTGGAAGAAACTAATTGGCAGGATCTTTGACATTTTGCAGACTTGTTTTAAAGCGCTCAGTCTATCGTAAACCTCTTCCTAAAGTAATATTTACTTCTGCTGTGCAAAGTCCTCAAGTAAAAGATGTGTAGATATGGCGCTTAGGGATATGGTTTAGTGGTGGACTGGGCAGTGTTATGTTAGTGGTTAAACTTGATGAACTTTGAAGGCCTTTTCCAACCTAAATAATGCTACGAAGTAGAATCCAGTCAGAGATTTTCCAACACACTGTTCACTCATTCAAAAATACCAGTTAATCAGAGGTTGAACTAAGCCTTAGTTTAAGTTGGATCAATAAAACCCTCAAAACAAACACCACAACCATCCTTCCAAAACCTGAACAGAGCCCTGTGAAAATGTGAGTAAAGAACACACTTAGAATTTTATCTTCAGTGCATTTGGCTTTCAGATACATTTGGCCTAAAATTTTCAAATTGTGGGTTATAATTGAGGAAGTTGAAATCACAATGTTGTACTTTGCTATTTTGAACTCAATAGTTTGGTCTGGATCTTTTATGAGGAGGTGGTTGGGTTTTTTAGGTCATTGCTCATTTTATGGCTTTTTTAGTTTTTTCTACTCGTGTTGAGCTTTTTTATTTTATATAATTTAAATCAAAGGGGGTTTGTGGAGGAGAGACAAAATAGACATCCTGTGATTCCTTGAGTAAAGCAGAACTGTATTTCTGCCCAAGTAAGAGGGATAGCTATCTAGGACATTCAAGAGAGGATGTCCCAAAATGAAGGGGCTTGAGCTGGCTCTTTTCTAGCGATGTTTCCCTTGAGCAAGCAAAGTAGGGAAGGTGAAGCAGGGACCAACATAGTCCACACGGGAGAGAAGAAAGAGTGGAAAAGGGGGAATATGTAGTTGTGCAGGACGTTATTGTATCCCAAACTTCTTTCTTAACAAGGAAACCTGCATCTGGGTGATGCCATTCAAGAACAAGCTCTTCTGGTTGTGGTGATTTTTAGAAAAGTAGGCTCATCTTTGGTGTTTTTTGTTCACAAATCTACCTAGGGTCCTCCTTGTTGTACCTTTGCATGCCAGGTGAGAACTAGGGCTCCTTGTCATATGTCTGTCCTATAAGAACTATTGTTTTCTGAAAATCATCCATGTTATGACCTTAGGTATTCTATATAGCAGACATAAAGCACAAAATTACAGTCTATTTCTTATCCAACTATCTGCCTTATAGAAAATGAATGTGTCTGTAATTGGGCATGAAGTATTTTAAATTGGGCCATCAACCAGACTGCATCTGTTTTTCTCCTTATTATTATTCATTAGACATCACTGCCACTGATGTTGTGTTTTCATTAATTTTTCCAATAACTTTTCACCATCAATGTGATTAAAGATTCATTAATCTGAAGCAGAATAAAACAACTTGCCACCACCTCCCAAACCTGAGATCAAATCAAAACCATCAACTAATTCAGCCTTATGAAGATGAGATATCTCTTAGAACAGATATGTTAGCAAAGGATTAGCTGTTCAAATGGTCAAGTCAAACAAGGTGTAATCAGGGCTAACTTTACAGCTTCTCCTCATTTCACTTCTCCCATCTGCAATTTCACAACCCTTTAGATGGGAGTTTAACTTAGTACCAATTATCTATGTATTTAATTTGGCCATGTAATTGGTAGGCATTTCCAACCTGGATATTTTTTATATGCTATGTATTTAATGGAGCTTAAGGATTTTTTTATTTCCCCTTGTTATGATCTTTTAAGAAATACGTGAGCTCTCGTGCCTCCTGTCTCTTTCTGACTGCTGTAAGAAACGTTGCCTTTAAGTTTAAAAAGTACTCTTTCCAGCAGCTTGTAAAGAATAGGAATATGGTGGAAATAGGAGTTAGAATGTCCTTAGATGACGTGTGTTCATTTGGCTAGCAAATGTAAATTTTAGGAACCCATTGCTGACTGTAGTTTCTTCAATATTACTCTGTTATATAAAAAATGCAGGCATGACTGTTTCCTCAGTATAAGCCCTTTCCCCATATACTGCCAGTGACCACCTGAATGACGTTTTATGTGCTTTTTCAAAATATGGACATGTTGATTAAATGACTTGTTTCAACCTGTATGGAACATGGTGTGTTTGTGTCTGGGTTGTCCTTTGTTTTGAGACCCATGAGTGTTCAACACTTCTTACTGGTCTCTTGTCCCAGGAAGCACGTGGGAATTGAGGCCATACCCTAATGCATCTACCTGAAATGGCAATGTGGTGGGGAGAAGAAAATTTGTGTTCGGGCCGTGGCTGCGTAAGAAAGCCAAAAGGGAAAAGTTGACTTAAGGCTGTATTGAATCAGGGAACTAGTCCATCTAAGTCTTTTGTAGCGCCTGTGCCCTAACTTTGAGCTTTGCTCCACCCTTGTACTTTAGGTGTGTGTAATGGTAACTGAGGTGCTTTCAGGAAGGAAAAAAAAAAATCTAGCCAGCTCTTACTGCAGATGTACGTCTCTTAGAGCTCCTTGTCTTTGAAAATTCCACTTCTGAAGCCAGGAATTTCAAAGGATTCTGAATTCAATGGAGTTGCTTGAAGGACTCTAATGATAACCTGCTGCTACCAGTGATGGATTGGCTAATAGTGTCACCCCACACCAATTTCCAGACATCTCAGTGCACAAAGTGGTCAGCAACTTATCAATGAATGAGCCATAGGATGTCCTTGATGCCTCTGAAACATCTGAATGGTGACTTCAGCCTCTGTATGGACTGCCCTCCCTGGGAACAGGAATCTCCATCCAGGTCCTGTGGTTGATACCAGCTCATTTGAAACAACATTTTAGTAGATCAACATCATGGTTCTAGAGAAGAATAAATTTAATTTACTGTGAGGCAAAATTGGCAGAACTTAGGTCTGCAGGCAGAAACCAGTGAGAAAAAAGCAGGCTTGATAGCAACATATTCTACAAGTTATTTTTAATTTCACCCATCTCTCTGGCTGGGATTCGTGTTACTTGCAAAACTTCAGATATTGTTTTAGAGAATGTTTTCATTGACCATGTTTGGGGAGAAGTTTTCTCCTTGGAGAGGCCTTCAGCTTTCAGAGTTTGTAATTCATAAAGACAGTACTTAATTAAGGCATCAGGAGGAGGTAAGTGAGGAAACTTCTTGTTTCTTGCACGTTTTTGTCCCAAGGTGTGCTTGTTGTCCCTCCTTAATTTTGAAAGTAGAAAAATGCTGTTGTCCTCTGGACATGGCTGTATAGGGCCATCTTCTGGTCAGGCAATAAATATAACTCTTTACTGGGTGTTAATGCAGCCCTGTGACTGGCTAGGCGGTAACTTGACAGTAAAGATGTTTTTATACAGATAAATAAGAGATTAGATGGGATTTATTCAATGGTAGTCCACACATTCCATGGGAAAATTTTTTAGGGGAATCTTAGATCGTACTCGTGTATACTTTGAGTGAGGTCAAGGGTTGCACTTACATCCAATTTTTTGAGAAAAGCATGAGACACATGTACTGAGAGTACTCAACTGAAATTTATTCAGTCTACTTGAGACAGTTAAGCATAGTAGACCTGGAGGAAAGATAGTTTTATCTGAATTAACACTGTACTGCTAATGATGAAGGAGGAGAATTGTCTGGAAAATTCTTAATTTCATCATAATTGAGTATTGGATGACAGGCTATGTGGACTAGCCCAGGTCAAGTGGAATGCCAGAGGACTGATTTTTTTTTTTTTAATATATATACATATTCAGTGTTTTAGTTGATCTGAAAGCTGGGGACTTTAAAGTGATGTGCTATTAAATTGGAAAGAACAATAGTTTAAGGCTGAATTGAAGGAATGAGATACAAGCAAAATTGTTTGCAGCTCCGAGGAAACGTCTAGCACTTGGATAATGAAAAGTGGAATCATAAATTTTAGGAAGAAATATTGCAATCAAGAGAGATATTGTTTCCCCTGGAGACAAGTCAGTAGGAGTTACCTGTATTGCTCTTCAGAGATGATGTCTTTTTAGTCTCTCTTGTTCTTTAGGAGGAAAATGCACTGTCTGAAAATGACATGACCAACTAGAACCTTTTTAACATGACTAATTGCCAGAAATTACGTGCTCTCTAAGCCCTGGCTGTACCATTTGTGTCTTGTGGTTGTTCTATGTAAATGCTATGTGGTACAAGATGGCTGCATCAGAGTTTAATACACAGTCGTGCAGGGAAGGAGTCCATCTCATGAACCAAAGAGGCAAGGAGGGTAGCCCAGCTGGCTGCGAGAGGCACATTGATGAGGGCTGTAGTGCAAGGTGAAGCCTGGAAAGTTCACACTGACTAGAAATTATACTGTCTTCAAGTTAGAGGTTTGAATCCAGTATCCATTGTTGGTGTGTATAACTTTGATTAGGTTTATTGCTTTTCTGTGTGGAGCTACAAATGTAAAAAAGCGTTGGTACCTGACTTATTGCAGTATTCTAACAGACAGTGAAAGGCAACCTGGAAAATGCTGCATCTTTTATGTCCACAAACTCACCTCCACTCCTCATGCTTACCACCTTCCTTCTTAGGGCTTTAGCAATCCATACCTAAACAATTCTGTAAGTGCATCATAAACTACCTATTTTACAGCTGACAAAGAGGAACACAGGACTCACGAATTCACAAAGATTATTTTTGTATTTTCATCAATTGAAAGCAAATTGATGAAACAGTTTATCCAACTCATTAAGTGAATTGACCCCTGAAGGTTAATGTAGAGCTTCTGAGAGTGCCCAAGTGATTAAGCGAAAGCAGAATCAGAATGACTACGGCATGTGTAACAATTTATTGCCTCCGTGCAGAGAAGTCTGTGGGGTGGAATACAGAGGAATGACTTCTTGCCTCACTTCCTGAATAACAGAATAGCTTGTGCTCTAAAATATACTCCTGGTGGTAGTAAGCAGATTCTCCCACCTATTCTCCAAAAAGCCATAGTTCTGAAACCTGAGGAGTTATACTTATTGCAGGGAAATGTATTGTTCAGTGAATATGGAAGAAAAAAGTTATCACATGTGAAATAATTATGGAATTATAGAATGGTTTGGATTAGAAGGGACCTTAAAGATCATCTAGTTCCAGCCCCTCTGCCACGTGTAGGGACACCTTCCACTAGACCAGGATGCTCAAAGCTCCATCCAGACTGAACACTGCCATGAACTGGACAGCCACAACTTCTCTGGGCAACCTGTCCCAGTGCCTCACCACCCTCTCAGTAAAGAATTTCTTCCTGATATCTAATCTAAACTTACTCTGTTTTAATCCATTCCCCCTTGTCCTGCCACTACATGTTCTTCTAAAAAGTCTCTCTCCATCTTTCTTGTAGGCTCCCTTCAGAACTCTGAAAGGCTGCAATTAGGTCATCCCAAAATAATAATGATAATAGCTGTTCACTACATGTGGTTATCAGGTCAATGGCAGTATACAATCAGTATTTCTCCTCCCATATATATCAACTTTACAATGGCGTGATTTTACTATATGCCTAAACTTAAATGGTTTATCTGAATAAAATAAGTTAGCAAGCCAGTGCCACTAATGGCATGTGCCATTCAGTGGATATTTCATGACACGCCAAATAAAAAAACTTCCTATGCAGTAGATATTTCATTCAACATGAAGTTGTCTGACTCATCTGACATAACAATAATCATCTGCCATTCATGTGGAAAGTCTGTTGGTAGAGGTGTCCACTAGCCACTTATTCTTCTAGCCCTGGTATCCCTAAAGGTACTTCTACCTCTTCCATATTGCAGAAAGGAAGAGGTAGAGAAAGTGTTAAGTGTTCAAATGCAGCACCTGCTTAAAATGTTGCTGCCTCAATTCAGTTTATAGAAAGCAGGGGGTGATGTGGGAGCAGGAAGAATGGGATGCCTCCAGCTGTTTGAAGAATTTCTGCCATTAGGCATATACCTGAGGTCTGAAGACAGGCTTTTTAAAGTGCACTTCATGTTGATCTCTGTTTCACTTAGGCTCATGTTCAATGCTGACAACAAGCTGTTCTGTAGTAGCTCTTGTTATTTTCCCAGACAGCACCCTTAGGACTGTATAAATGGCAGCCACAGAAAAAAGAAATATTGAGAATATCATTATTTTCTAAGTGAGTTTCTATTGTTGTTACAGAACTTGGAGAGTCAGGAGCACTGAGACTCATAAAAGTGTCTTTGATTATTAGTTCTTATGATTTCATCTTTTTTTTCCCACGTTGGAAATGAGCTGGGATCCTGAATGAAACATGCATTTAAGATGATGGTATTTCCTGGAGTTTGTGGAACATATGCTACAACATGATGAATTGCTATAATACATTTATCTTGAGTGTTCGTTACGAAGAAATACTCACTTATTTCACATTTACATAGAGAAAATTAGAGGTAGTATAAAAATCTAATGCCTAAAAACCCCCAATCTTACAGAACTCAAAGTAAGGAAAAATGTTGAAGAAAGGCATCTTTTTTTTTCCTTAAAAACACTGAAAAATCATGGTACTCTGTGTTTGTTTTTTCCCCACAGATTTAGAAAAATATTAACATTCTTTTGTGCAAAATCCAAGCGTAAGAAGTGCTTGGTAATGCAGCTACCCGCTTATGTTTCCAGATGTCACAGCTATAGTTTAAGCTAGCTTGTGATGATGTATGTATTGTCCAATATTACTGAAGGCATCAGCATAACTGGCTTGAGAATTTAATTTTCTGTTTGCAAAGAATTTATGTTAGGCTTATAATGCTGAGCAAGCCACCAAATCTGTTCCTGAAGAGAGGGAGCTTTTTTTTTTTTTTTTAAATTAATTTAACTGCATAGAGATGGAGTGAGTTCTAGAGAGTGAAGAAGCTGTACTGTATGACAAGGGACTTGCCATGCTTCTGGGCACCTCACACTGTCCATAACACCTCAAGATACCAGAAAACATCGAGGCTCTGAGTAAACATTCAGTGGGTACAGCATGAATCACAACTGGGCTGCAACTTTCAGTGCATGCACTCCTGGTCACCAGGAAATGTGAGGTAATTTACTATTGCCTAACTTGCAAAGGAAGAGCATATAGTTGAGCCATGTTGCCTTGCTTACCCTGAGGGCTGATAGCACCCAAGTAGCTTCTCAGATCTTGGTAAGAAACAGGTTTTTCACTTCTTAAGAATTATCAGGGCCCTTTTTAATGCAAAACAGGAAAAAAAAAATGTGCCTTGAGATTTTCCTGTCCTCCTCACAGGTCTTAAGAGTACTTTGTTATCTGATCCTGTTTTTACAGGTTCGTTGATGTCCTACTTAAGATGTAGTTAAATAGTTATACAAACTCTTCCTGAGGCAAAATTAGAGACTTACCAGGTTTGACAGATGCTGTTAGGCTCTTTCTCCACAAGGAGTTTTGGGCAAGCAATTCTTTTGCTCCATGTTATTTCCATGTGACATGAAGCTCTGTATGTACTGCTGTCACTTGCATGGGGCATTGCACAGAAAGACACCAGGATCCAGAGAATGTGTCATGGGTTTACTTGTTCTAAAACTAAACACAGAATTTTTTCCCTTCTCTCTACCTCACGGTAGGGTGACTGCTGTTTCTGTAGGTGTATAGAAGGTGTCCTGAGGTGCTCTGAGTGACTAGTCCACATGCTGTTAAGTATTCCATGTTTAAATGGACATTTAGGAGAGGAGACTTGGTTTAATATTATTTCCCTTGGTCAAAACCATCATTTTGTTGTCTACTGTAAAAGAAATGGGTAGATAAGGTACTGCTGCAATCTTGGTGGGTGGGAATCAGACTGTGCTGGAGTGCCAACTAATTTTTTTTTGAGTGGTTCTGCATGAAAAGCCTTTTCTTGCAGCTTATAAACAATATACTGAATCATTCCTAAACTGAAAGCTGCAACTTTCCATCTGAAAAGAAACTGAACAAGAACCGGGTTCTCTGAAAGCCTTTTCTTTCTCTTGAATTTTTTGACCTTTTTTTTTCTTTCAAGGTGCAAAAAAGCATGTGGGCAGGGTAGATTGCTTGTGTCTGTTTCTTTTGTTTTCTCATCAGAAGATGCAAGATCAGAGATCTGATCAATAATTCTTCTTTGCCCTATTATCAACAATTGTTTTGCATTGACTGTGATAACAATATTAGGCTTTCCCACTACGGTCCAGAAAAAAAATAGCAGTTTGCTGCAAGCTCAGGGAAGCTGAGTTCTTTCTCTCAATGCTGACCTCAAGTCTGAGCTCTTCTTGTAACTTTGTACCAAGAAGAAAGCCAAGAGTTGTCTGGTTACTTCATCACTCTGCTGTGCAATGACAGATAGGTAACAGTTTTCTGTTTAAAGGGGCAACGTCCTTCATACACTTCTTGTTTGCTTTCAAAGATTGGGTCTCATTCATCTTCACCCTGGTACATGAAAGTAGTAATTGCAGCTCAGCAAGCTACTAACACAACGGAACAAGGGCTGCCTCTTTCTTGGCTGTAATTGTCTGCAAAGTGGTATGTGTCACTTCCAATTTTACATCAGCTGAAAATCTTTGGTGTTTTTTGTCTTGCCGCTATTCCCAGGGTGGAAATCCTTGTTCCTACACATTTATGTCTTGATTGGTAGTGGAAACAGTTGACTTGCTTTGTTGCTGGTGAGCAAATGAGTGTAAGAACACACTCATTACTGAACAAGACCCAACACCTTTCCTTACAGCCCTTTTTATGTGCTTCTTTCCTCCCCATGTTAAATTTTTACACTTCACCACTTAATTATTTTGTTCATGTTTTGTTGTTGTTGGGTTTTTTAGTTTTTTGGTTTGTTGTTTTGTTTTTTGGTTTTTTTTAACCTGGTGACTGATTTATTGACATTACAATCAAATAATCTTCAGGAGAAACCAGTGTAGTGTACTTCAGCAGAAACAGTATTTAATATGTCAGTTTTTATTAAGCAAGACTGATTATGTAGTTGAATACTTGAATAAAGAATTCCATGTAGCACTGAGCCCAGTGTGCTTTCCTGAAAGTGTATTAGTGCCCTAATGAATGGATTTAAAAGACTAAAATGAGTGTAAAAAATGGGAACAGCCTCTTGCTGCCAAGGAGGAAGAAGAGAACAATTCAGCTTTGGCAGTACAGAGGGCTTCCTGCAAGCAAATCTCCTTTGTTGCCTATAAACTAAAACTTGTGCTATGTATGAGCTGGTGTTAAGTCTGCACACAGGCTGGAATTGAAATTTGTACTAAAAGCAGCGCCTAAGGAGGCATATAAAACATGTGGGAGTAAGCAAGGACAGCATTCTTGGAAATAAAATAGAATGTTTAGTGGGATAACATCCAAAAAAACTAATAAAGTCACATAGTTTAGCTAAATCAGCTTCCAGTTCTGAATTAAAAATTGGAAGAATCTCTCAGTCTACATAGATGACAGTGGGAAGCTAGGGAGACTAGACAGCCAGAAAAGTGAATTTTTTTTTTCTTTTAAATTTTGATTGTTGTAATGATTGCCCCCTTCCCCATATTGGGAAGAGTTACAAGAAGGTTAAAGTGGGATTACCCCATAACAATAAAAGCTCTAAAGGATATTTCCACTAGGAGTACATTAAAAAAAAAAAAAGGGCATTTTTAATGACAGGATAGAACTATGGAATCAAATTAATGAGTAATGTTTCTTCTCTGGCAGGCTCCACGCTTGCTGGATTTCTGCATCTCCATGGAAGCACACTGAGGTTCAGAAGTGGCTTCATGCATTGTTCACACGCACAGAGGTGCCTTTATTATGCCTCCTTATGCTATGGGATAAACACCAGCACAAGGCAGACCCACAGTCACATCAGCACCTTTAGATGGCGAGGCCTGGAAGACCCAACCAGTGTGACTCTTTAAGCCACTGGATCATACTCTGTGTCAGATCAAAGCTCTCTTTTAACTTTCATAGCGAGGGTGGTATATTGTATTTATATGTAAAACACTGAAGAAAAACGTATGACACCTAAATTCTGTACCATCACTTTTGAGTTCAGAGGTGGCCAAGATGCAGGAAGTCTTTAATCACTTTTTTTTCTACTAAAGCAAAATACTCTCTTCAGAACTAGCCAGAGAGAGTCAGGGTTCAGCATTTCCCTTTTTACTAAAAATAAGAGTGATGATCATCTTTGAGACCTCCTTGACCAAGAAACCAGGCTCCTCTTTCTGGGATAGATGGTAGTATCCAGTATGTCTGTGTACAGTAATCAATGCTGAACTGGTGTTCTTTGCAGCACCACTTCTGGGAATCCCATGGCTGCTACAACAACAACTCTAACTATTGAATCAGTCTCTTAGGTAATCAGACTCTTCCTTATATCATGTGCAGGGTTTCTTTTTAATTAGAAAAAAATGCTGTTTCTTACAAGCAAAAGGCTTCTGTCATTAGCAGTGTGTGTCTGTCTGGGCATTTGGTCCCAGATTAATTTAGAAGCTGAAGCAGGAGCAGTCTCATGAGTGAATCGAGGTTTTTCCCCTGTCATCATGAAAGATCAGTACTGCTCTAAAACACTTTCAGGAAGGTCCTGGTTTGAAATGGCCTTTAATACCAGTGATTTCTAATGGGATGCTGAAATATGACAGCAGTAACGTGTGCAGTGAGTTTCAAAAGTCTGATGACAGACTAACATTTATCTTTTGTGTTCCTAATCTCTTCTCTGTGGCCAGCAGATTAATTTTCAGTATGTTGAAATAGAAGCCCATTCACCCTTTGAGATCCCAATGCTGTACAGTTGGAAGGTTCTGCTTCCTCTTTTACTTCTCTGGGTACCTTAAGCTGAATATTACTATGGGTTTTTCTGCTTTTTGTGCTGTTTTTCCACCACTTTTGTTTCACTTGACAAATCACTACGGATCCACTTTAACTTGCCAACTCTCAATTTCCAGCTAGTCCTGTTTACACCGGACCCTGTTTCTGTATGGGTCAACCTTTCTAGGGCAAAAACTACCCCAGCCCCCAGCTCTTGTCCTGTCCTGACCACCAGCAGACACCCCCGAGGCAGCATTTTGTCCAGGACCATCTGCAGCTCCAAATACTGCATCAGTTTACCTGAGAAATCTGACCTTTTGCTCTCTGCTCACCTGACCACATTTGAGCCTTCCTTCCTCTCAGGGAATTCAGATGAAAAGAGGTTAAATGTGGGATTACACCCTGTCCTGCATGGAACTAGCTTACAAACCTATATTATACCATGATTAAAATGACAGTATTACTTGGCTGAGGAGACTAACAACAATGTGCTTTGCATGCAGCTCGTATTCTTTGGCATGTTCTCCATTTAGATTTTTTCCTTCAATATTGTGTTTGGATGTTTGGTGTCATTTGCATCATTTGGCAGAGATTAATGACACTGCAGCTCTGAATAATTTCATTACCTACTACTGTGTGTTGATGTTAATGAATTATGTTATTTCTGCACCATTATGTGTTATCATCCTTCTGTACAATTGAGACACAATGTATCGGTACTTGAAAGATGTCCTGCCACTTCTTATGATTTGAACTGTATTTTATTTCCATGGTTTTAGATCTTAAACTTTCCTTGATTTATGTAGCTCATCTGATGGTACATTGTGAAGTCCCTGAGTGACTGCCTAGGAACTACTTCTTTCAGAAAAAATACAGATTATGAAACATTTAAGATACTGTCCAGACTTGCCAATGTATTTCCATCAACTCAGTGGTGAAGAAATGCATTCATTCTCAGAAATGGTTTTTGGAATTATTCACTAGACGTATTTGTAGTCATGTACTAGAGATAGTGTGCAAGGTTATATATTTCAGGCACCATGAAGCCAATTGAGTCAACCAGTTTAAAGATCTTTGGGGATCGTCTAGATATTTAAAAACCTGAGAATTAACCAAGTTCTTTCACCTCAAGTATGACCTTGTTTTTCAATGTAGATGCCCTTGTGCTTTTGCTTGCTCTTTATTGTGGAATATGTTAACAGCTTTTTGCTTCTTCAGTAAACTGGAACTTCAGTCTCAGTTATCTGGCACCTTTTGTCGTGTACGACCCCTCTTATACTGTGAACCAAATTCTGTTCATGGTCTGTCTTTATTATAAAAGCTTTTACTCTGCATTTACATTGGTATGAAGAAATAGCATTAATCAATGGGCATGTAAAATCACTTCTGCAGCCAGATTGGTCTGTAACAAAAAGGATGTTATTTTTACTGGGAAAGTGGGAAGAATAGTGAATAAATAACACTGTTGCTGTAATAACTGTCTTGATTTGTTCTGTTGTTGTTTAGTGTTCTTCAGAACTATATCATTTGAGCAATATTGCTAGAAAGAAATCAATGTGCTCAAACCATTACCAAAATAGGGCAGTCCTGTGAGATTTGTTGTGTTTGTAGTCATAAATAGAATGAAACACTATCTCTAAAGGCAATAAAACATTGCCATGAAAAGCCTGGTTAATTATGTTTCCCTGCAATTCCAGTTGATAACACCACCTCAGTAGGTATTAAACTTCAGAATGAGAAAATAATTTGGAGAAGGGATACGAAGTCAACCAAATTTACTAGGTTATGAGGTCATGTAGGGACAGTATTAATCTTAGGTACGGTCTTGTGTTACTCGGACTATCAGCCACTGTAGAAAGGGCTTACATAGATGAAATGTAAATGCTTTTGTTCAACTTAACAACATTTTTATTTAAAAAGGTGAACCAGGCTAATCAGTAGCTCAGCTGACAAGCTTCTATAGATTCATCCCTATCCCTGATCCTAGACTGTGTACTAGTAATAAAGTTTGATTTTTAGGACAGGTGATCTTTTAACTCTAGATGTTTGTGGTATATTTGAAGTGATAGGTTTCTTTCCACAATCAAAGTAAATATTAGGTACTGGGGCAGGAATCTGGGAGATTAGTTGTGAACTGTGTTTCTTAGCTGCCTGTTTCCTCCTAGCTGGGTCTGCAAAGGGTTTTTTTCTAACAACTTGGAATTTACAACATCAAACTTCCCTGCAAATTTTCAGTTTATAAAGATGCACATGCTAATTCCTGACACCTTCAAACTGACCTGAACTTGCAGGAGTACTGTACCCACATGTTATTTCTACTCCTTATCTCTGAGAAAGTATCGGGCAGTCTCACCTAAATTCCTGTAGTTCTTCAGAACACAGCAAGTTATTTTTATTAAAGCCAATTTACTCCTGAGTACAGAGCTGTAAATAAAGTTATGAATTAAATAAAAACTTCCCTCCAGGATTGTGTTCTAATTAGGATGTTATAGCCAGATTTCCAAGTTTGTTTCATGCCTCCGCTTTATGATTCTTGGACACATAGAAAGAATGAGGCATTGCTTCAAGAAGTTTTAGCATCCTTCTAGATCTGTAAGCCTGCAGCATAAGGAAATCTCCATGAGCTAGACCACTTGATGACAGCAGCAATGCTGGGGCTGAAGCCATAGCTGAAACATATATTACTTAAATGAAAAATTCAGGGAACCATTAGTTCAATAAATTTTCTGCTTCTGCCCCCCCTTCTTTGCTTCTGCCCCCCCTTCTTTGCTTCTGCCCCCCCTTCTTTGCTTCTGCCCCCCCTTCTTTGCTTCTGCCC